>CAJHQP010001896.1:0-99265 GCA_905132765.1 Moricandia arvensis
AACCAAAGAGGATTGAACGAGGACGAGGTGAAAATGGATTGATTGATCCGACTTGCCAAACGAGGGAGTCGGATTGCTCGTGCCACCTAACACGCCCGTTCGGCGAGTTGGTCGGCCCATGTGGCTTTATTTGCCCGTTCGACGAGCTGGACATCTTGCTCGGCCATCTTCTCCGTCCGGGGATATGGATGATCGAGTCTTCCAGTTGTTTCGTCGTATTTCTGTTTGGGGATACGTTTACCAGAGGTCTTTGGACAACTCTTAAAGATGGCTCATTTGTGCAGACCACTCCTTTGTGGTCTGTCAAGTTTTGACCTCGATTTTTCCCGTTCCCTTTTTTCCGAGACGTTATCTCTTTCTTTCACAAAGGGCACATTTTCCGGTAGGTTTCTGACGTTGATTTTGTCGTAACCGATTTTGACCCCAACATTCGTAACCGTAGCTTTCATCTTTTTGAATATGTTAATTGTAATCAGATTCGATCTCAGCCATAAGGTAAGGCTCGGATCCCTTTATCTATTACCTTCTTTGTCATTGGTAATGACAGATTTAAAGCCAAACCCTCTCTTCTTATTTAATGTGGCTAAGAATACTGATCTGAGTTTGTGACTGTCTCTCCTTCTCTTCTGTAGATCCAGTTTCGTACCATAAAGTCAAGCTAAGGTGAGGACTCGGTTGTGTACCCATCTAATGTTGTATAATATCTCAGGCATTTTTCCCTTGTTAACATTTTCCAGATCTAAGTCTGACGTGTATTGAAGTGATGAACATATGGTTCTTGATTGTGGGCGATGTGAACGCCGTCAATCAATTATGTTTGGGAAATATGAATGCCATCGATCAATTAAGTTAGGGCGATAACGAATGTTGTTGATCATTTATAGTGCGTTAGAACGCGTCGAAGAAAAAGGATTGTAACGATGGGGAGGAAGCTGTGGTTTGTGCTATGAGTTATCAGCACTGTCGATAACAATTGGGGTCGCTCGTTGCGCAGATAGGTCCGCAGGCGAATAGGTCTTGAATTTCTCTAGAGTCTACGGAGTTTCTGCTTGCTAGGTGATATTAGCTTGTGACTTGTGTTGTTGCATTGTGTAATATGAAATGAGTTCTCGGTTCCCAAAACCTACCCTCACTAATATCCCAATACTCACCCCTCCCTTTTTAGGTAAGTATGAGGAAGTGCAGGAGTAGGATTCCTGGGTGGTGCCACCTTTCAGAAGGATTTGGGTTCTCGTTTTCTTTAAAAGGCTTTTCCTTAAGATATCTAAGACTATAGTTTTATTCTATTTGTATTAGAATTGGGTTAAGTAACTTGTAAGACATTTAGTTTGGAACAAAGAAAGTATTGAACTGAAAGGAAGTGTTGTTAAGGATAATGTAAGATCCTAGGGACTGGACCGTTACAATACAAGTAGAATAAACAAAGCTTAATGCAAAAAGACAAATTGCACCAGCTAACTAAGTGACAGTGACCTCTGTTTGATGTTTGAATCCTTAACCATACATGTGACCTTTCTTTAACCTCTCTCCAATGGGTCTTTCTCTTTGGGAAATTCAATCTAGAGCTTTTAGAAGACCTAACCAGATATTTGAACAAGTTGTCTCTATGATTAGCCTTGCAAGTTAGGTTTAGGTCGAGTGGTGAACCAAATTGCACGGACTAACTTCTTTTGATCAATCTGGATGGGTTTCTTTGTCTTTCCTTCACAAGTTTAAGTGTTTTCTTCTTCATATTGACACCATGAATATATAAACTAGTCAAGTTTTGAAGCCATGAATAACATACGTATTAAAAACTTAGCAAGGAAAAACACATGGGATCAACCCGAGCCAAGGGAAAAATAGTAAGGCCTTCATGGCAAGAGGATAAGTAAGATGTGAGGTCATAAGTCCAAGTGTAGAATGAATGAACTCACATACTTTGGAATTTACTACCTTGGTGAAGATATCATCTAACTGATCTTCACTTCTGGTGTAGGAAGGCAAGATAATTTGTTGTTCGACAACTTGTTTCACCTTGTGACAGTCTTCTTCAATATGTTTCGTTCTCTCATGGAACAACGAATAGCTTTCTATGTGAATGGCAGTCTTTTTATCACAATTCATTTGATTGGTGTTGTTGTCTCTCTGTCAAAGTCCTTAAGCGGCCCCTTGATTCACATTAGTTTCTTATTTCCCTATACTCTGCCTCAACACCTAAACATGATACAACTTTCTGCTTCTTGGTCTTAAAAGTCACCCATTTGCCACCAAAAAGGGTGCAAAAGCATGTGGTTGATCTCCTGTAAACTCTATCACCAGCTCAATCAGCCTCACTATACTCCACAATCTCAGTGCTTCCATTGCATCACATCCGTACTCCTTGACCAGGAACTTCTTAAGTATCTCATGATCCTTTCAACCATTTCTAATGATGAACCTTAGGAGCATGCATGTGCTTGCTCACCTGGTTCCCAGCAAATCAAATATCAGGTCGATTAATAATTAAATACTTCAGCTTACCAACCATTCTTCGGTATTGCTTAACATCTTCAAATGGTATGTTCTCAAAATCCCCTTCTTGAAGACTTTGTACCCACATTCAAGGGGAGTCTTGGCTTGTATTCCTCCAAGGTCTCCTGCCTCAATCAAAAGATCAAGAGTGTACTTCCTTTATGACAAGAAGAGCCCCTCTTCAGAGCCGCATACTTCAATCCCTAAGAAATACTTTAACTCACCAGTATCCTTACTCTCATATACAGATTTTAGAAAGGCCTTGGTTAATTGAATAACTTCTTTTTCACTCATTTGATGATGATATCATTAACATACACAAGAACTACTACAATACCTTGTGGACCAGGAAGGGTGAAGAGTGTGTGGTCGGCCAATGATCTTCTAAATCCTCTCCCATCAAGTGTTGTGATTAGCTTGTGATACAAAGCCTTTTAAGTGTTAAAACATTTCCTTGTTTGGCCAAAAATTCTAGAGCAGAAGGAGGATGCATGTAGACCTCGTTTTCTACTTCTCCTTGAAGAAAGGTATTCATGACACCCATCTGCCACATTTCCCATTCTATATTGGTTACAAGCGATATGACAATCTAAATGGTGTGTAGCTTGGATACTGGTGCAGAAGTGTATACATAGTCCTCTCCATAGACCTGAGTGAAGCCTTTTTCAAGTAGTCTTGACTTGTGACTTGCAACATCTCCATCAATCCTATACTTTATATTAAAACACCATTTGCTTGTCACTGCCTACTTCCCTTTTGGAAGTTATGCTTCAAACAAAGTGTCATTATTCACAATTTCACTTGTCTCAGCACCCACTGAATTTCTCTTTGTGTCGCATTGCCATTTCATAAGCCTTGGAACTTGCCTTTGATATACCTGACCAATGAATACTTGATGTTCAATAGGGAATAACACAAAGGAGAAAACCTTTGAGTGTGATGAGCCATAACTTGATTGTTGTAGTAGAACCTTGTATTGACCCAATTAGAAGGTTACTTTCCTATCATTGTGCTCCTCCTTATTGGCTTGACTTGGTTTTTCTCTTGTACTCATCTTCAGAAACTTGAGCAGATTTTTGTTCATCTTGCATTTCATATGATCATGATCACTTCAGGTTTTGTTGATTGCCCCCTCCCCTCATGATTATGAGGTTTTGTTGATTGCCCCCTCCCCTCATGATTATCATGCATATATCTACAGCTTCTTCTTCAGTTGGTTGAGGAATAGGAGAGATGTGCATGTCTTCATTCTCCTGTGGTGAAATTATTCAAAGACTTTCCATGATGATCCTCAAGTTATTGGCACAATTTGATGCTTGAGAGAGATCTTTGAGCTCATCCCCCCCAATTCTTTTTATCATAAAACTATTGTCCTTCCATGAACTTCACATCTCTGTACACAACTACTCTTCTTATTTCAGGACTGTAGCACTTGTATCCGTTTGTGTGGAGGGAGTAGACAATGAAACACACTTCATTTTATTTTCTTTTAGCTAGTTCCGTTGCTCTCCTAGTATTTATACACACCAGACGCATCCAAACACTCTAAAGAGGTGAATAAAAGGTCTTGCTTGGATCAACACTTCAAAAGGAAAAAATATCCTTCAGCACTTTAGTAGGAATTTGGTTGATAACATAGCATGTTGCAACCATAGCTTCACTCCGAAACATTTTAGGAACATGTGTATGGAACATCATTGATCTATAAACCTCCATGAGATACCTATTCTTTTTTTTCAGCCACTTCATTCCGTTGAAGTGTGTAAGGACAGTTTGTTTTGTGGACTATGCCATGATTTGCCAAATGATTTTTAAATGCATGGCTTGTATATTCACATCTATTGTATGAACTCAGTACCTTCACATTAGAATTGAAGTGGTTAGTGACATAAGATTGAAAGTTCATAAAAGATTCTAACACACGATCCTTATAGTGAAGCAATGTAAGCCAAGTATACTTTGTTTTTTCATCGATAAAATGAAAAAAATACTTGTGGTTATCTCTAGACACACATGGGGAGGTACAAACATCAGAGTGAACTAAGTCAAAATATTTCTCATATACGGTCACTAATGGTGGATGTTGTGGTCAAAATCGGTCACGGCTAAATCAACGGCTAAAATCCTCCAAATCATTGTTCTTTAAGCAAATATAAGCTGAAAAAGTTAGAGAAACAATATGACATAAGCCAAACCTATTTGCGTAAGGATACAAGAATAAACTTTGTATATTTCATCTCTGACAAGAAGTAAAAGAATTTATATCCAAAAAATGAAATGATAAAAAACCGTTATTGCAGAAGGTTTTTGTGAGAAATGACAAAATTTACAAAACAGTCGTCCGTTGTTGGGGTCAAAGAGCTCACTACGGATCCGATGTCTAAAAGTTTCTGTGAAAACGTTGTCTCTCTTTCAAGTAAAAAACAGCAAAAGAGTCGCAACAAGTCTAGTCGCTCGTGGGCGACTAGACACAAAACAATGTCTAGCCGCCCATGGGCGTTTAGACACAAAACAGTGTCTAGTCACCCATGGGGGACTAGACACGAAACAATGTCTAGTCGCCCATGGGTGTCTAGACGAACAATCTCTAGTCGCCTATGACACTGGACAATGTCTAGTCACCCATGGGCGACTAGACGCGCAAAGGTCTAGTCGACAATGGGAGACTAGATACTCAACAAAGTCTAGTCGTGCATGGGCGACTAGACTACACCATTATCATCACTTGCTCGTTTGATTCTTTGCTAAGTCAATTCTTGTTTCACCTTGATTGGAGTTTCCGTTGGAATTTTACGATAAAAATCGTAAAACTTGTTTCTCACAAAAACTTCGAGTCAATTGTATAAAGAAATAACGGTTAACGTAAGCACCAGCATTTTCTAGACTATACGATTGGTTTATTATTTCGCGGAACCAGCATCGTGTATTCGTATGAAGGATGAATTATCCGAAAAATCTTAAAAGTCGTTTAAATCGCAAAACAGCTCGAAAGGATCTAAAACGCGATAAAGGCCCACTTACGATTTCAGGCGAGGATGATCCTAATTACAATGACGGTTTCTCGGATTTTCGCAGAAGATAAATGTAAGAAAGAAGATAAATATAATAAAGAAGATAAATGTCAAGTTTCAAATAATAATCAAAAAAATGAGAAGATAAGGAAGATTTCTGCGGAAGTATAAACTCGAATCACTGGCGGAAAAGAAAAGACGGCCGAACTTGAAAGGCATGTATCAGAGAAGCAAAAGAGAGGAGCTCAGACATACATGAATTTTTAGACTTAGAACTCTCTGCACTTACAAACTTAGGCATTATACTCGGCTTGCTTAGTTTCCATGTCCTACATCGACTACTAGACAAACTCGCAAAGGCAGTTCAATCTCTTGTTCAACTCTCTATAAACTGTACTACGTTCGGCTTGATCCTCGAAAGGGGTACGTAGGCAGCTTTTCATAAGGTCTAGTATGAAATCATCAAAACCTTTTTCTTATATTTTTCGTCTTTTGTTATTGAGCTGCGACTCAACTAGGTCTAAGGTTTTAGGTGGCTAGAACTAGAAAACTCGCTTACAGCTCTTGCGTTCGAAGATATTATATTCTTTTGTAATAATCGCTATGCTCCTACAATAATTCATAATAAAGATCAAACTTTTTTCTTGATCCGTTTTGTTATCTTTTCATATTTTTTTGCATTTATTCGATTACTTGTCGTTGGCTGTTGCAGAGAATCCGGACCTCAAGGAAAGTAGGGTTTCTTTGCTTTCCTCCGTTCAGCAAAATTGACAGTACGGATTTCGTTTCCCACCGTTTGGCGCTAGAAGGAGGGGTAGGGATTACTCTAACTCAAGACCAAAAAACGCTTGATCGAAACGATGTCTCGAAATATGAAAGACAAACTCCCAGCTCGCAACAACGCTGGTAAAACAACTTCAGCAGTGACTGCTCCTATGCCAACGCTTATGCAAATGCCGCAGTGATCGAGAAAGATCTAAAACCTAGTCTCGAATATTCACCACATGAATAACACCAAAACGAGCTCGCGATTTCTCTCTCTAAAAGGAAAGAGGAACAATAAAATCTATCAAACCCCCTAAAGTTCCTGTCATTATCGAGTTGGAGAAATCTCAGCACGTAAGGGTTCGACCAAAAGACGCTTTCCAAAAACTTTTATGCAAAATAAAACTTGCTCTCTTAGAAATCTTGAAAAAACCCTAGGTTACTCGTGGAATCAGGAAGCACAGAAAATTGGGTACACAACCCCGACTTCTGTACTTCTTCCGAATAATTTTCAAAGAAACAAAGTTGATCTCTATGGAATAACTCGAAACCTAACGGCTGACAAAGACTAATCTAAGCAAAACGGGAGATCAGATCCCTCACTGCTAAAAGGTTTTCTGAAACCTAAGATTTCAGAAAAATTCAAGCTTCACTTCTATCATAACATATTCAGTGCATTCTCGATAATTGTCACTTATGCTTACATCAGAAAAACTACTCAAAACTCCCTCGGATCAATCTTACGGAAACAAGTAAATTTCTGATTAAGTTTGGTCGCGTTAATTAAGCTCATCACAGCTAGAGTTTCTGATATAAAGAAAACTAAATTTGCGTAACAGCCTCAAAAACATGAGTTTTCCAAAGCGCAGCTCTCGTATAGTCAAACTCAAAAATATTTTATAAAATAACTTTCGTAAAGTTAAGCTCGTGTACATATTATGAAACGACCCTCGTAAAATTAAACTCATTGATTTTTTGCAAAACAACTTTCGTAAAATTAAAATTGACAACATTTTTCGTAATATATTTTTGAAAAGTTAAGCTCGACAAAATCTTACGAAACACTTTCGAAAATTAAACTAGACAGCATTTTACAACACAGCTTTCGTGAAAAATATCGACAATCTTCGAGAATTCAAACAAGATTGTACAAAAGGACTCTCGGAGAAGGAAAGAGATGGAGCGAGAGCTGAAAAGTGAACTTCTCCTATCAGCCTCTCTCCTGGTCTCACCGTCCTCTCTCTTTTGCCTCATTGCCAAACAAGTCTTCCTGATCGCTCTTGGCATCTTCTGATCGCCCTCGGCATCTTCCAGACGCCCTTAGCTAATTGTAAAATGTCAAAAGCGTTTCGACACAATACTCATTTGTCTTCATAAAACCAATGATACAAAGACCGAAACCGAGATCAGAAAAATATAGATCGCTGAACGAAAACTGCAAGACAGGCTTCAGCTTAAATGTGGCCAGAAAAATAGAGAAACCCATGAAGAATCAATAATTTTACTATCCATAAGGGATGGACAAACACAAGAAGAGGAAGGGGGAATGAGCAAGCAAAACTGAGAAGAAGCAAACCGAATATCCGAAAAAACTAAGGTATGTCCGACTTGGGAATTTTTGAAATCAGACTTGGAGTTTCCATATGAAGGTGCTAATAAATAAAAACGCTTTGAAGATAGTTGGTGTAAAAAACGGTTATCTCGAAATCAACGTTTAAAATCGTGTTTATGTGGGAAAGCTTTCTTGACGCAATCTCGACAAAAGTTCATGAGCATCAAAACAACGAAACGAGCAGTCCAACTCACCCCCGAAGCGAGTTGGATCAGTCCATCTCACCCCCGAAGCGAGTTGGATCAGTCCATCTCGCCTCTGGGCGAGTTGGACCAAACGATCACTCCAACTCACCCCCGAGGCGAGTTGGACTGAACAAACAGTCCAACTCGCCTCAGGGGCGAGTTGGACCGAACGAGCAGTCCAACTAACATCGGGGGCGAGTTGGATCCAACGAGCAGTCAAACTCGCCTGGGGGCGAGTTGGACCGAACAAGCAGTCCAACTCGCCCCCAAGGCGAGTTGGACCAAACTAGCAGTTCAAATTGCCCCCGAGGCGAGTTGGACCAAACATGGACCAGACCTTATTCCTTCCGCTGAATCTCGAAGGATCCACCCCTCATTTCATCTGAATCGGAGTTAGCGTTGGGATTTTACGATAAAAACTGCAAAGAATATTTTTCCCAAAGGAAGTCCATGGTTATCGTATAAACGGCCACGTGTCATTTAACACCACAGTTTTCTAAACTATACGAGAAGCGTGAAATTCGTCATTAAATCGACGTCGTATCAAGAAACGTTCTTTTGAAGAAATCGCAAAAACGTCTAAGTCGAAATATGGCCTAAAGAGGCCAAGTATGCGGATAAAGACCCACTTGCGATTTCATACGAAATTGAGCCAGGCAATGTTATGACGGTGTATCTTTACTCGAAGAAGAAGATAAATCTTGCGAAATCGGAAGATAAATGTCATGTTTCCAAGATAATGATGAAGATCGAGAAAAAATGAATATTTCTGGGAAGCGATAAACTTGACCTAGCGGCAAAAAAGGAAAGGGGAACACACCCAGAAGGCATATATAAGGGGAGCTAAAGCTAAAGTCGCAAGGGGGGGGGGCGAAAATTTAGACCTAGAAACTCTCGGCTAGATTAGAAGAACATAAAATTTAGGTTGCTGCATACTCATAACTTTACTTAGATTCTTCTTCACCTTTGTTCAGAGATTCTCTTTGTAAGCTAGATTCTACTCGTTTTGTTCTTTGGAAAATCATGTCGCTTTGTTATTATCAATAAATAAAACGACTCTGTGCAACATACTATCTATATGCTGTTATGTCTTTCTTTTGGCGTTTTCATGTGTTTACGCAGAGAATCCGGGGCCTCGGGGAAAGTCGGGTTCACTTGACTTTCCTTACTTTACGGAAATTGACAGTGTGGATTTCGGTTCCCATATTTTGGCGCTAGAAGGAGGGGGGGGTCGGATTCTCTAACTCAAAAATCACTGAACGACATAGAAATGATATGCGTGACCAAACATGTAGCGACACCATCTTCTTCAAGGAAAGAGAAACGACCGACTTGGTCAAACCTCTCAACGATATCCTTGTGATCGAGCTGACAGTCCAGTATATCAATGTCGCAAAGATATTGGGCAACACTGGAAGCTCAGCCGATATCATCTTCAAAATCACCCACGAGAATAGAAATCAATCCATCCAAAATCACGGAGGACCCAAACCCGATAGTAGGACTCTCGGGGGAAGCTACCATGACTCTCATCACAATCAACCTCTCGTTTAGAGCTGGCAGAATAAGAAAAATCGTGGAGTTCCTCGTCATTGATCGACCCACATCATACAACGCGATCTTGGGAACTCCATGGCTGAATTCAATGAAGGCTGTCCCTTCAACATACCACATGTGTCTCAAATTCCCTAATCTTTGCGGAATCGAGACCATCTGGGGAGATAAGAGAGTTTCGCGAGTCTTCTTAACGGCGAATTAAAATGCAAAAATCCGTCAGGGGAGATTCCGCCCAAAAAGAAAAAGAAATCTTTTGTCGTTGACAATTCCCCAGAAGGAGATGAAATGTTTTGGTAGTCACCAGTGATCGTAGCTTTGGAAGGAAAACGCGAGCCGACCGCTGCGTTGAAATCAGCTCGAACCTGAGCGAGCCTTTGAAAATCGAGCTCATAGCTTCTTTGAAAAAGAACTTGCACACGTTCACGTGGACCGCGGAAGACATGCCAGGAATTGACATCAACATCACATGTCATGAGCTCAATGTGGACCCAACTTTCAAACCCGTCAAACAAAAACGTCGAAAGTTGGGACCAGAATGCGCTAGTGCGGTTAGCTACGAGGTCAAAAACTCCTCAAATTCGGATCCATAACAGAGGTCAGGTATTCCGACTGGCTCGCTAACCCAGTCGTTTTAAAAAAAAAAGAACAGAAGTTGGCGAGTTTGCGTCGATTTCACCGATCTCAACTAAACGTGTCGAAAGGATAGCTTCCCACTACCACACATCGACTTCTTAGTCAAAGAAACAACATGGAACAATCTCTTGTCCTTTATGGGTTCCTTCTCCGGGTAAAATCAGATTAGGATGAACCCCGATGGTCAAGAATAAAGTGCATTCATAAATGAGTGCGGCACTTACTGTTACAGGGTAATGCCGTTAGGTCTCAAGAGTGCTGGCGCGACCTATCAACGACTCGTCAACCGTATTTGCTCCGAACAGCTCGGAAAACCATTGGAGGTATACATCGAAGATATGCTCGTAAAATCGCTCGGAGAGCAAGATCATATCGCCCACCTCCAAGAATGCTTTGAAAGGCTAAACCTCCACAATATGAAACTGAACCCCACGAAGTGCAGGATTGCCGTAGCATCGGGATAAATCCTGGGATACCTTGATGCAGCCTTGGCCACCCTCAATATCAAGGAATTGGAACCATTGTATGATATAGCTAAGCTACTGATTAATGCTTGGCTTAATGGACAGTTTCAAGGTCTTATTGGAATAATCTATGAGGTTTTGGAAAGAAAAAAGAGAAGAACTCTTGGTACGACCTTGAAACAACTTGAACAAGAAGGGATCAACCATCTGATAGAACAAAAAGCAGATAAGCTGATCAAACCAGGAGTAGAGAATCTGAACAAATCAGGAGCAGAGAAGCTGATCAAACCAGAAGCAGAGAGATTGATAATTGTTTTAGATGGAGGCAACTTGGCGAGCAACAAAGAAGAGATGAAGAGCAATGCACCTGATCACAATCTAAGTTTTAGAGACCTATGTGATCGTCCTATTATGCATGTGAAACAAGGAAAACAAGTCAGGAAGGTGCTGGATTGGGGTAGATTTGGAGTTAGGCAAAATAAGGCTTTTTCGGCCCAAAAGTTGAATTGCAACCAGAATCTTGATCCACTTTCTTTCTTACAAGGCCAAAAGTATGTGCATGATCTAAATTTGATTAGGAGACACTCCAACATCAAGTTCAAGTCGTCGAAAGAGAAAACCAAAGAAGAACCAGTTTGTCGGTTTAATCCTTTTATTTCTAATTTAAGTTTTGTAAATCGATTTTTAATAGGATTAGGATTAGAACAGGTAGTACACCAATTTAAAACTGGATTAGGAATGAATATACCATTATGGTTTAGGATTAGGGATTTTATTTTCGTGCATATACTTTGTGGTTTTGGTTATTCATCATTCAAGCAATAAAATCAACAGAACTTTTCTGTCGTTTTTTTCTCTGAGGAGATCTGGTTACTTTGTTCTGTAATGAACACTTTCCATTGTTAAAGAGGTTGATCTTGTGTTGGATTCATCCTAAGAAAACTATCAGGGTGAACATGTGTCTCAGGAGCAGCAAAACACCCTTAGAGTAGCCCATAGCTGTAAGGAGAAGCCCATCTTTATCACCATTCATTCATCCACGCCCCCTTCAAGTGATCAAGGGAAATACAGCCTATCCAGAGCCATACCATACCTTGTCACTTACCGGGATCGAGGCTAACCCAAAACAAATCACCACGCTGATCGAAGTGGCATCTCCGAGAACGAAACGAGAGGTGCAAAGATTGACCGGTAGGGTCGCATGGCTTAACAGATTTATCTCGTGATCAACGAATAACTGTTTGCCTTTCTACGACACTTTGAAAGGGAACAAAAAAATCGAGTGGACCGAAGAATGTGAAAAAGCTTTCCAACAGCTGAAACACTACTTGGGCACTCCCCCAGTGCTCGCAAAATCCGTAGAAGGTGAACTACTGTTTTCGTACATCACAGTATCAGTCACGGCCGTGAGCGGCGTCCTCATCCGAGAGGATCGCGGCGAGAAAAGCCCATCTTTTACGTAAGCAAAAATTTTCTCGATGCAGAGACGTGTTACCCGACGATGGGAAAACTTGCACTTGCGGTGGTAATGTCACCATGAAAGCTAAGGCAATACTTCCAGTCCCATACAATCGTAGTGCTCACATTGTTCATACTACAGACAATCTTTCATAGCCCCAGTCAATCTGGAAGGTTTGCGAAATGGGCAATCGAGAAGAGTGAGTACCACATTGAGTATCGAGCGAAAGCTTGTGCAAAATCGCATGTCCTCACAGATTTCTTAGTAGAACTCCCTTCAGGGTGCATGACTAACCAAAAACCCAACTCGACCTGGACCCTCCACGTAGACGGATCCTCATTGAAACAAAGCTCTTGTATCGGGATCCGACTCACGTCACCAACAGGGGAAGTACTGGAACTGTCATTCCGACTGGTTTTCCACACCTCAAACAACGAAGCCGAGTACGAAGCCTTGATCGCGGGTTTGCGATTGGCTCATGGCTTAATGAAAAGCAACATTCACGCTTACTGCGATTCCCAACTTGTGGCAAGTCTTCGATGTATGGGGACGAAAGAATTGATGCTTACTTGAAACTCGTCCAAAACTTGGCTCGGGAAATGGGAATACTGTAAGTATTCCATTAATTATGTATCAACGCTCAAACAAAAAAGTTTTGATCAATTTGCTCTCATCCGGATTCCTTGGGCTGAAAATTCCCGACGCCCTAGCCGCCTTGGCATCCAGTTCAGATCCAGGTCTGAGTAGGGTGATTCCCGTATAATTCATAGAGCATCCTAGCATTGGACCGCCTGTCATCATAAACTTAATCGATTCACCCAGCAGCGACGCCGACAAAATCGATGTCCAGGCTATGCAAGATTCCGAGCAATCCAAGTGTGGATTCGGCAAAACTTGGACAGAGACAATCCTTGCGTATATCGCCGACTGGAAACTCCCAGCCGAAAAATGGGCAGCCCGAAAGGTTAAGAACCAAGCCGCACGATACCTCTTGGTCGACGGGGAACTCTACAAGTGGAGATTCTCGGGGCCACACATTGCTTGCGTAGAAGGAGAGAAAGTACTAAAGATCATGGAAGAGGTCCATTCGGGATCTTGCGGAAATCACTCTGGTGGAAGGTATCTTGCAATAAAAATCAAACACCACAGATATTATTGGCCAACGATGATCAAAGATTGCGAGAACTTTGCACGAAAATGCAAAAAATGTCAGAGGCACACCCCTACTATCCATCAACCGGTAGAGGTCCTCTCATCGATCTGAGCACCATATCCATTCATGCAATGGTCGATGGACATAGCCGAACACATGCACAGTTCAAAGCAAAAACGTTTCTTGCTAGTCATAACGGATTTTTTTTCTCAAAATGGGTCGAAGCAGACTCCTACACAAGCATAAAACACGCTCAGGTCGAAAGCTTCGTATGGAGAAAAAACATCTGCAGACACGGAGTCCCATACAAAATCGTAATGGACAATGGTCCCCAATTTATTTCAACCAGATTCGTGGCCTTCTGCGAGAAGTGGAAATACGACTAACCAAGTCAACTCCTAGATACCCGCATTGCAATGGCCAAGCCGAAACTATTAATAAGACTGTCCTCGATGAGCTTAAAAAACGTTTGGACGCCAAAAATGTAGATGGGCCGAGGAACTCGAAGGAGTCTTATGGTCACATCACACCACTCCGAGTCGTGCAACGGGTGAAACCCCATTCGCCCTAGTATACATAGCAGAATGCATGATCCCGGCCGAAGTCAAATTTTCTGGAGTATGCAGATGACTGCTCCCTGAACAAGAGGATTCGAACAATCTAATGTTGCTTGACGAGCTCAATCTAATCAATGAAGATCGGAACAAGGCCCTCATACTAATTCAGAACTATCAGCAGGCGGCCGCAAAGTACTACAACTCTAATGTACGCAGCCGCAGAATCAAAGAAGTCTACTTAGTCCTGTAAAAAGTTTTGCAGAACACCGCCAAGCAAAACACAAGAAAATTCAGAGCGAACTGGGAAGAACTTTACGAAGTCATAAAATTAGTCCGAGCAGGCGCATACGAAATCGGGAACATGCAGGACATCAAAATTCCGAGAACTTGGATCGCGATGCACCTCAAGAAATAATACCACTAGACCACTAAACAACGCTTCAAACTGAACTACGAGACGACTTGATCCATGAAGAGGGTACGTAGGCAATTCATCGCAGGATGAGCTTAGATGTCCCCCCCCCTCATTAAAAAGGGGGGGGGAGTGAGTACCTGTAGGTAGACTTGTATACTCCCAAAAGTTTAAAATATCCACTCCCAAACTCGGTATTTTCAAAACTATTTTTAGATAACACGGCCTATTTAAGGAAGCTATTAAAGAAATCCGAAATTTTGGTTAGCACTTTTGGGAGACTTAAAAATTGTCCCCAAAGAGATGCTTGATTCCTACCATACAATTTACACAATCCGAGAACATATCGCGGACTTTAAAGCGAGATGGAATCAGGTCGAAAACGATACGAGATTAGATCCCAAAATTGTGATTAGATCTAGGTCTTGCCCTAAACCCAACACACTGGTCTCTTACACCTCTAGGCATAGCATCAAACACCATGATACAAGATCCCAAAATTTGTCTGTTCGCTATTATTTGAGCGTCTACGGAAATCCCGCAAGTTTAGGCACTGCGTAAAAACTCTCGAAACATATCACATATCTAGCAAATCACCCAGAGTTGGATTATGAGATGCCAAATTATAATCTTCCCTCTACACCCACATAAGTGCTCGATAAGCTCTTAAAAACGCAAAACGAAATTCATTTAAAAACTCGCAGAAGCGACAGGGATTCAAAGACACAAACGGCCAGTCCCAAGATAAATACACAGCTACATTTTGGCCGTAGCAAAACATGAACGATAATATAGAAAAAAGTCTCACACCAGACTGAAAACTCAATCATCCTCCCCATGCGGCGCCTCACCTTCACCAATCACCCCGTTCGGGTTTGGAACCGTGTTGTTTCCATCCTCCTCAGTTATGGGATCCTGAACCTCGGGATCACCTAAACAACGCAGAAGGGTGCACTCGGACTTCAGGCCCGCGAGGATCAGGTAAAAAGCTCCTTCCATATCCACTAACTCCGCTTTACGAGCGGAAAGCTTGGCATCTTCGACTCATGGAGACGGGGGTGCTTCACCGCGAAACAACTAGACCTCACTCATCCCTCCCTCGACGCCTGCCATGGCCATGTCCCTGACATATATGACCACAAAGGAATCAAGGGAATTGGCGATCCTCGCTGAACGGGTCTGAAACTCGGTACGCACGGCTTCCTCAGCCTCTTCGATCGCACTAACCGTCGATCCATCCCCACTCTTGACCTTGCGGCGTAGCCAACGCAAATCGAAGGATTTAGCCGCCTTTGCCTCTTTCTCCTGAAGAAAAGTGCTTGCTATCTTCCCAAGATCCCGCTCGAGTTCACCAATCCGAGACTCAAACTAAGTTACTTCGAGGGAATGAGCATCCTCGATAACCTTCAATTTCCCTTCGACCTGAGAAGTCCTTTCTCGCAACTCCACTAACTCCTTAGCAAGAAGCTCGGCTACTGATCCCCATTCACGGATCATCCCATAGATCAACGAGACAAACTGCGAGACAAAGAAGAAGGGGCAATCATGAAACGATCGATATGCACACACTAAAAAGGGCATAAAGTTTTCTCTCGAAACATACCTTGGCATAATGTCGTGACATTGGACCTGAACTAGACGCCTTTGCAGGTAAAGGACCAGCCTCAGAGTCCTTGGCGCACCTCCTCTTCTTAGCCGTGTTGGGATTAGCACGTGGCCTTTTGCGACTCTTTGGCATAGCAACCGGAATCTCACTAAGATCAGATGACATGAGGGTTTTTATATATTTCAATACAAAATCTATCAAATTAACTCTACGAACTACTCTAGCCAAGAGATGTCAAATTGTAGTATTTAGGAATTGAATCCACAGGGAGCGTGGGCACACAATAAACTCAATACAGTCGCGATTAAGATAGGAAAAAAGATTATCAAGCAGTAAATAAACTATAGCAGATAATTGATTGATTGGTAAGTGAACAACAATAATAAATAGCTAGATCTAAGGTTTCAGGTAAGTGGATTATAGAGGATAGAAGCCAAGGGTATTAATCATACAACTCGATATCTAATGTAAATGACGACCAACTCTCGTTGTGAGTCAAATGTATTGACTAAGTACGATGTCTCAGCTCTCGCTTGTTGACACAAAATGACCGTCGATCGATGGCAATGATCCTGCGTCGATCGATGGTCTTTTGAGTCAAGCTTTATGACCAAATTCGATAAGTTCATAAAATTAACTAAATCAACTCTCATTTGTTTATAGCAACCTAGCTAAACAGGATTAATTATGGTACTAGACCATGCTCTCGCTTGCGCCTAACTATCCTATGATCAGGGTTCTAGTTAGATACTCTAGAACACAAGCAATAAACACAATTCTATTGATAGATTTAATAATCACCCTAGCAATTCTATTGGTTTGGCTAATCCATCAATACCATTAATAAACCCTAAACCTAATAAAAGATCTACTAACACAAGCAATAAAGACATGATCTTTGTCACATAAATCATATATGAATAGAAATATATAATATAAAAACAAAGGAGTTCCAGGAAGACTCTGAAGGAGTTCATACCTTCTATCCTAACCATAGAAACAATGAATAAAAGAAAGCTTGTTAAGCGTAGCCGTCAACAATGGTTAATAAAAAATATAAATAGGGTTTTAAGTCATCCAAGGGCATTCTGGTAATTTGTGATGGTTTATGGGCGTAAGTCGGCCATAAAAAAGGTCGGCCACTCTTCTGGGATCACCGTCAATTGACACCAAAGCTGTGCCGTCAATCGACACTCATTCATCTTGTCGACAACTTTCTCTTGCGAAGCAGACAAACCACTCTCCAGTAAAACGGGAATAACTTTGGCTGTAGAATCCTGATTGACCTTAACCCAGTGGCATTGGAAAGCTAACTCAAAGCTATATCCTCCTTAAACGGGAATAACTTTGGCTATATCAGATCAATTTCTCAATGGGAAGGTCTCCATCCATAGCTAAATATCTGAAGCATTGGTGCAGTTTTGCATCTCTAAAAGCTCAAGAATAACCACAGTTCTCTAGAACGTACTTGAACCTGAAAATACTTAAAACATATCCAAATAGGGCAGATATCATGGCACAATAGTGGTAAATATCATGCCTTATCAACTCCCCCAGACTTAACTTTTTGCTTGTCCTCAAGCAAGCAAAGCCTGTGAAAGAAGTTTTGAAAAGCGGAGACTCACATAATGTCTAAGTATAACTATCACCCTATTTTGTTGCAAACACATCCTATCAAGTCAATCACATAGAAAATTTATATACCCTATCCTAATATAGAAACCAAATCCGTTCTACCAATAACTTAGCTAATACTAGTCTGACTGACCCCTCTATTGATTTCATTTCTTTGCAAAAAATAAAAAGTGCAGCATTTACCTTGGGAGTATCGATCAATAGACACATGGACTCTTACCTCTGCAAGTATCTGAACAACCAGGCACGAAGTCTTCTTTGATTCTTTTCTTCTTTGTTTTCTCTATTCTCTGAATCTTTTTAGATCTCAAACTTAATAGACATTGTTGATGATACAGTCCATCTTGCCATCTTATTTTCGATTTTTCTTATTCTTTTATTTTTCTTTTTATTTTTTTAATTTTTTAATTTTGCTTTTTGGGCAAAGTTGTAGGCGAATAGTGGGGTCATCGGTAATGTACCTACCCCTCGCTTCCAATAATGTGTGATCGTTCCTCCGAATTAGAATAGTGGGGTCATCGGTAATGTATCTACCCCTCTGCATCTCGGGAAGTCATCTCAATCTTTTAAGCTTTTAGGTAGATGCTGAAGAGAGAGAGGGAAGGGAACCAAAGGTGCAATGACTTGTACCTACAGACTTGCAGAAGGAATCCGATCCAGTGTATACCAAGCCCTAAAGCAAGCAAATAATGTCAGGATTAGTGTTGGAAATCAGCTTCTGTTCCTTCAAACTTTCTAAGCAAGTGTGATATAGTGGCATGATGATCCACTTTGGTATCTCTAGTAATCTCTTCAAACAACCAACTAAGAATGGTTGTAAAGTGTGGTTAGTCAATGATAAATCTTGATCACAATCCCCTTCTTGACTCAATAAAACTTCTTAAAAACTTATAGAAATATAGTAAATAAGGCTCAAAACAAATCAAATAGCATTAGCGAACCTCCCCCAGACTTAAATTACACTGTCCACAGTGCAATCCGTCCATGATTGGTTAGGAAAAATCAAATCATAAGTAAATAGCTTAAGGGAGAAATTCGATACATGACTCTGTAAAAGAGTATCGATCGATGTCACGATGTTGATGTCGACCAATGGTCATGTTCCATGGTCGATCGATGATGACTCTTCAAAATCGATCGATGGTACACCTTTAAGTTTCTACCCTTTTTTCTAGAATAAGTATAGAAACTAAAACTCAAAATAGAAGACAATATCAGTAAACCTCCCCCAGACTTTAACAACACTATCACCAGTGTTATACAGTCTAAGACTGGTGAAGCAAATAAATCATAAGAACAAAATTTTAAAAGGAAAAAAATATATACATGCTCGCTACTGGTGACCGTCGATCGACACAGTTATGTGGCGATCGATCGATACTAGGGTTACTCCATCGATCGATAGTGATCAAGTGTCGGTCGATGGTCATTGCAAATTATCTTCCGTGGTTTTTTTCAGCTGAAATAAAGAAAAAATGAAAAAAAAATCAGTAATAAACGAAACATAATTTAAAACTTACTAAACAGTGGGTTGCCTTACACTCAGCGCTTGTTTATAATCTTTAGCTTGACGCTTTGGAGTTCTGATTCAGTTCTGATGAGATTGGGGACTTGCTCCAAAACAATTCCCAATATCCAATGTCATGAGCTTCATCACCCTTTTTTTGAAAGCCTCCATAGACTTATCTCCTTTGTCTATCATCTTTGCAATAAGAAGTGCTCGAAGCTTTGCAAGTGGCTGTAAGAAGCATCTGCTGCGCACTCTATACTTCCTGACACCATCTGAGAAGTGGGGAATCAATGATAACTAAGGACCGTCCTTGATCCTTTTTCTCTTTTCCAATTCCTCTTCTTCTTTCCCCCGAACTTATCTGATATCGTGGTGCCTCCATCAAAAAGATTACGAAATACTTCAAACTCATTCTGCTCTGATCCGTGATGAGTGTCGATCGACGCTCTAGTGTTGTGTTTGATCGATGCTCCAATGGTGGCGTCGATCGATTCACCAATGATGGTATCGATCGTTGCTGTGATTGATGCTCCTTGGTCAACGTCACCTTCATACTTCAATACTCTCTTAGAAACAACTGTATGCTGAAGATCATTAAATACCTCAACGTAGAGATCCTTATGCATACTTCCATCTGGTGGAATAGGAAATTCAACCTCCAAAACAGAACTGGGGACCAAAAACTTCACAAGGTCATGTACCATCTTCGCTCTTTTGTGAAAACCAGCAGCATCGTCTTTGCAGATCGGTGGTCGTGGATGTTCAGGGAAGCAAGGTTTGAGGTCTCAGACTTGTGCATTCTCTCCTCAACTGGTTCCAGCTCAACTATGTAACCTGGTTCGTCCAGTAATAAGTGTATATCGATATCAGCTGTGTAGTGTCGATTGATGCAGTCGGGTGGGTGTAGATCGATACTAGTTTTGGTGAAGTTTGCAGATCTATTCTCGAAGTGTGCTGATCGTCATCAAGCTTCTTCTTTGAGTCCTGACCCAAATATTCAGGTTGTGCTTCATCCAATTGCTTCACAAATTTTTCTGGCTCCAAGGATGGTGTCGATCGACGTTAAGGTCTTAATATCGGTCGACATTGAAGTCTTAGTGTCGATCGATGCAAAAACCGGATCACTAATATCAGCTTCTTCTACTCTGCTCGGCTCTCCATATCCATCTTCTTCTTCTTCGTCTACCATATATCTCAGCATAGCTTTCATCTCGATCTCCATATTTGCTTAAGTATCATAGAGAACGTTGGTGAGAAAGGCGTTCGTGATGTCATTCCAGGTAGTGAGATATACTGGTGGCAACCTCTTGAACCAACATGCTTCTTCTCCAGCAAGAGAGTATGGGAATAGTTTGCTGAAGTAGTAATCTTCCGAGACTCCATTGCACTTAATGGTCGATGCTAAATCATCGAATGATTCAAGGTGGTTAGTGGGACATTCATGAGAAGACCATGAAAAGGATGCTGACCCACAAGAGAGATATATAACGGATTCAGCTCTATGACATTCCATTGTGGTGCAAAACAACGCATCACAGACCTTTTGGTGTAGAAATCCTCAGGCCTGTTGTAGTCTCTAAGTGTCTTTTGTCGTTCAATCCCAGAATTCACAGTAACAGAATTAGCATCAGGGATTGCAGTCCCCTGTGCATGAATCAATTGCCATGTACTGCTGCGAAGGCAACCTTCTTCGTCTCATAAGATCCCATTCTCATCAGCTTCAAGTACGAGCAGTTGAACATTCTTTGTCTTCCTGAAAGTAGTATCCATTGACGGTGAAGTGTGGGGGTTGATCGATTTCATGATGTTAGTATCGGTCAACGGTGAAGTATTGGTGTCGATCGATGCTCGCTTCTCTTTGCTAGCGATCACTGCTTGGAGGGTGTCAACTGCCCTCGTAGACTATTGGGTCGTGCGCGAATTAGCAGGTTCCTTTTTTGAAGAACCCAAAAATCATCTCCTCATTGCTTCCTTGTACTAATATGTATGTACCTGAAACACAAGAAATAAAATTATGTAAGTAAACTAATATAGAAAAATACCTAGACTAAATCAAACAAATTGAGTCTAATGGCGAATCCCAGCAACGGCGCCAAATTTGACATGAGGGTTTTTATATATTTCAATGCAAACTCTATCAAATTAACCCTACGAACTACTATTGCCAAGAGAGGTCAAATTTTAGTATTTAGGGATTGCATCCATAGGGAGCAAGGGCACACAATAAAATCAATACAGTCGCGATTAAGCTAGGTAAATAGAGTAATAAGCTGTAAATAAACTATAGCAGATAATTGATTGATTGGTACGTGAAATAATAATAAATAGCTAGATCTAGGGTTTCAGGTAAGTAGATTATAGAGGATAGAAGCCAAGGGTATTAATCATTCAACTCGATATCTAATGTAAAAGACGAGCTCTCGCTGTGAGTCTAATCTATTGACTAAGTCCGATGTCTCAGCTCTCGCTTGTTGAGACATAATGATTGTCGATCGATGGCAACGATCCTGCGTCAAACGATTGTCTCTTGAGTCAAGCTTTATAACCAAGTTCGATCACACGAGACTGCAAACTCAATCATCCTCCCCATGTGGCGCCTCACCTTCACCAATCACCCCGTTCGGGTTTGGAACCGTGTCATTTCCATCCTCCTTAGCTATGGGATCCTGACCCTCGGGATCACCTAAGAAAGGCAGAAGGGTGCACTCGGACTTGAGGCCCCTGAGGATCTGGTAAAAGTCTCCTTCCATATCCACTAACTCCGCTTTACGAGCGGAAAGCTTGGCCTCTTCGACTCGTGGAGATGGGGGCGCTTCACCGCAAAACAACTCGACCTCGCTCATCCCTCCCTCGACGCCTGCCAGGGCCATGTCCCTGACATAGACGACCGCTAAGGAATCAAGGGAATTGGCGATACTCGCTGAACGGGTCTGAAACTCGGTACACACGGCTTCCTCAGCCTCTTCGATCGCACTAACCGTCGATCCCTCCCCACTCTTGAACTTGCGGCGTAGCCGACGCAAATCCGAGGATTTAGCCGCCTTAGCCTCTTTCTCCTTAAGAAAAGTGCTTGCTATCTTCCCAAGATCCCGCTCGAGTTCACCAATCCGAGACTCAAACTAAGTTACTTCGAGGGAATGAGCATCCTCGATAACCTTCAATTTCCCTTCGACCTGCGAAGACCTTTCTCGCAACTCCGAGACAAAGAAGAAGGGGCAACCATGAAACGATCGATATGCACACACTAAAATGGGCAGAAGGTTTCCCTCGGAATAAACCTTGGCATAATGTCGTGACATTGAACCTGAACCAGACGCCTTTGCAGGCAAAGGACCAGCCTCGGACTCCTTGGCCGCGTTGGGTTTAGCACGTGGCCTTTTGCGACTCTTTGGCATAGCAACCGGAATCACACTAAAATCAGAGGACATGAGGGTTTTTATATATTTCAATGCAAACTCTATCAAATTAACCCTACGAACTACTCTAGCCAAGAGATGTAAAATTGTAGTATTTAGGAATTGAATCCATATGGAGCGTGTGCACACAATAAACTCAATAGAGTCGCGATTAAGCTAAGAAAAAAGATTATCAAGCAGTTATAAACTCTAGTAGATAATTGATTGATTGGTAAGTGAACAATAATAATAAATAGCTAGATCTAAGGTTTCAGGTAAGTGGATTATAGAGGATAGAAGCCAAGGGTATTAATCATACAACTCGATATCTAATGTAAATGACGACCAACTCTCGTTGTGAGTCAAATGTATTGACTAAGTACGATGTCTCAGCTCTCGCTTGTTGACACAAAATGACCGTCGATCGATGGCAATGATCCTGCGTCGATCGATGGTCTTTTGAGTCAAGCTTTATGACCAAATTCGATAAGTTCACAAAATTAACTAAATCAACTCTCATTTGTTTATAGCAACGTAGCTCAACATGATTAATTATGGTACTAGACCATGCTCTCGCTTGCGCCTAACTATCCTATGATCAGGGTTCTAGTTAGATACTCTAGAACACAAGCAATAAACACAATTCTATTGATAGATTTAATAATCACCCTAGCAATTCTATTGGTTTGGCTAATCCATCAATACCATTAATAAACCCTAAACCTAATAAAAGATCTACTAACACAAGCAAGAAAGACATGATTTTTGTCACAGAAATCATAGATGAATAGAAATATATAATATAAAAATAAAAGAGTTCCAGGAAGACTCTGAAGGAGTTCCTACCTTCTCTCCTAACAATAGAAACAATGAATAAAAGAAAGCTTGTTAAGCGTAGCCATCAACAATGGCTAATAACAAATATAAATAGGGTTTTAAGTCATCCAAGGACATTCTGGTAATTTGTGATGGTTTATGAGCTTAAGTCGGCCACAAAAGAGGTCGGCCTATCTTCTGGGATCACCGTCAATTAACACCAAAGCTGTGCCGTTGATCGACACTCATTCATCTTCTCGATAATTTCTCTTGCGAAGCAGACAAACAACTCTCCAGTAAAACGGGCATAACTTTGGCTGTAGAATTATGATTGACCTCAAACCGGTGGCATTGGAAATCTAACTCAAAGCTATATCTTCCTGATAAATATCAGATCAATTTCTCAATGGGAAGGTCTCCATCCATAGCTAAACATCTGATGCATTGGTGCAGTTTTGCATCTCTAAAACCTCAAGAATCACCACATTTCTCTAGAACGTACTTGAACCTGAAAATACTAAAAACATCTCCAAACACATATAATAGACTCTAAATAGGGCTGATATCATGGCACAATATTGGTAAATATAATGCCTTATCAACTCCCCCAGACTTAACCTTTTGCTTGTCCTCAAGCAAACAAAGCCTATGAAAGAAGTTTTGAAAAGCAGAGACTTACATAATGTCTAAGTATAACTATCACCCTATTTTGTTGCAAACACATCCTATCAAGTCAATCACATAGAAACTTTATATACCCTATCCTAATATAGAAACCAAATCCATTCTACCAACAACTTAGCAAATACTAGTCTGACTGACCCCTCTATTGATTTCATTTCTTTCCATAAAATAAAAAGTGCAGCATTTACCTTGGGAGTATCGATCAAAAGACACATGCACTCTTACCTCTGCAAGTATCTGAACAACAAGGCACAAAGTCTTCTCTGATTCTTTTCTTCCCTGTTTTCTCTCTTCTCTGAATCTTTTTAGATCTCAAACTTAATAGACAATGTTGATGATACAGTCCATCTTGCCATCTTATTTTTGATTTTTCTTATTCTTTTATTTTTCTTTTTAATTTTTTAATTTTTTAATTTTGATTTTTGGGCAAAGTTGTAGGCGAATAGTGGGGTCATCAGTAATGTACCTACCCCTCGCTTCCAATAATGTGTGATCGTTCCTCCGAATTAGAATGGTGGGGTCATCGGTAATGTACCTACCTCTCTGCATCTCGGGAAGTCATTTCAATCTTTTAAGCTTTTAGGTAGATGCTGAAGAGAGAGAGAGAGACGGGAACCAAAGGTGCAATGACTTGTACCTACAGACTTGCAGAAGGAGTCCGATCCAGCGTATACCAAGCCCCAAAGCAAGCAAATAATGTCAGGATTAGTGTTGGAAATCAGCTTCTGTTCCTTCAAACTTTCTAAGCAAGTGTATATAGTGGCATGATGATCCACTTTGGTATCTCTAGTAATCTGTTCAAACAACCTACTAAGAATGGTTGTAAAGTGTGGTTAGTCAATGATAAATCTTGATCACAGTGCCCTTCTTGACTCAATAAAACTTCTTGAACAACTTATAGATATATAGTAAATAAGCCTCAAAACAAATCAAATAGCATTAGCGAACCTCCCCCAGACTTAAATTACACTGTCACAGTGCAATCCGTCCATGATTGGTTAGGAAAAATCAAATCATAAGTAAATAGCTTGAGAGAGAAACTCGATTCCTGACTCTGTAAAAGAGTATCGATCGATGTCACGATGTTGATGTCGACCAATGGTCATGTTCCATGGTCGATCGATGATGACTCTTCAAAATCGATCGATGGTACACCTTTAAGTTTCTACCCTTTTTTCTAGAATAAGTATAGAAACTAAAACTCAAAATAGAACACAATATCAGTAAACCTCCCCCAGACTTTAACAACACTATCACCAGTGTTATACAGTCTAAGACTGGTGAAGCAAATAAATCATAAGAACAAAATTTTAAAAGGAAAAAAATATATACATGCTCGCTACTGGTGACCGTCGATCGACACAGTTATGTGGCGATCGATCGATACTAGGGTTACTCCATCGATCGATAGTGATCAAGTGTCGGTCGATGGTCTGTGAAAATTATATTCCGTGGTTTTTTTTCAGCTGAAATAAAACAAAAATGAAAAAAAAAATCAGTAATAAACGAAACAAAATTTAAAACTTACTAACCAGTGGGTTGCCTTACACTCAGCGCTTGTTTATAATCGTTAGCTTGACGCTTTGGAGTTCTGATTCAGTTCTGATGAGATTGGGGACTTGCTCCAAAACAATTCCCAATATCCAATGTCTTGAGCTTCATCACCCTTTTTGTGAAAGCCTCCATAGACTTATCTCCTTTGTCTATCATCTTTCCAATAAGAAGTGCTCGAAGCTTTGCAAATGGCTGTAAGAAGCATCTGCTGCGCACTCTGTACTTCCTGACACCATCTGAGAAGTGGGGAATCAATGATAACTAAGGACCGTCCTTGATCCTTTTTCTCTTCTTCCAATTCCTCTTCTTCTTTCCCCGAACTTATCTAATATCGTGGTGCCTCCATCAAAAAGATTACGAAATACTTCAAACTCATTCTGCTCTGATCCGTGATGAGTGTCGATCGACGCTCTAGTGTTTTGTTTGATCGATGCTCCAATGGTGGCGTCGATCGATTCACCAATGATGGTGTCGATCGCTGCTGTGATTGATGGTCCTTGGTCAACATCACCTTCATACTTCAATACCTTCTTCGTGAAACAACTGTATGCTGAAGATCATCAAATACCTCAACGTAGAGATCCTTATGCATACTTCCATCTGTTGGAATAGGAAATTCAACCTCAAAAACAGAATTGAGGACCAAAAACTTCACAAGGTCATGTACCATCTTCGCTCTTTTGTGAAAACCAGCAGCTTCGTCTTTGCAGATCGGTGGTCGTAGATGTTCAGGGAAAGCAAGGTTTGAGGTCTCAGACTGGGGCATTCTCTCCTCAACTGGTTCCAGCTCAACTGTGTAACCTGGTTCGTCCAGTAATAAGTGTATATCGATATCAGCTGTGTAGTGTCGATTGATGCAGTCGGGTGGGTGCAGATCGATGCTAGTTTTGGTGAAGTTTTCATATCTATTCTCGAAGTGTGCTGATCGTCATCAAGCTTCTGCTCTGAGTCCTGACCCAAATACTCAGGTTGTGCTTCATCCAATTGCTTCACGAATTTCTCTGGCTCCAAGGATGGTGTCGATCGACGTTGAGGTCTTAATATCGGTCGACATTGAAGTCTTAGTGTCGATCGATGCAAAAGCCGGATCACTAATATCAGCTTCTGCTACTCTGCTCGGCTCTCCATATCCATCTGTTTCTTCTTCCTTTACCATATATCTCAGCATAGCTTTCATCTCGATCTCCATATTTGCTTCAGTATCATAGAGAAAGTTGGTGAGGAAGGCGTTCGTGATGTCATTTAAGGTAGTGAGATATCCTGGTGGCAACCTCTTGAACCAACATGCTGCTTCTCCAGCAAGAGAGTATGAGAATAGTTTGCTGAAGTAGTAATCTTCAGAGACTCCACTGCACTTAATGGTCGATGCTAAATCATCGAATGATTCAAGGTGGTTAGTGGGACATTCATGAGAAGACCATGAAAAAGATGCTGTCCCACAAGAGAGATATATGAAGGATTCAGCTCTATGACATTCCATTGTGGTGCAAAACAACGCATCGCAGACCTTTTGGCGTAGAAATCCTCAGGCCTATTGTAGTCTCTAAGTGTCTTTTGTCGTTCAATCCCAGAATTCACAGTAACAGAATTATCATTAGGGATTGCA
Organism: Moricandia arvensis; assembly: GCA_905132765.1. Classification (NCBI taxonomy): domain Eukaryota; kingdom Viridiplantae; phylum Streptophyta; class Magnoliopsida; order Brassicales; family Brassicaceae; genus Moricandia; species Moricandia arvensis. Next base: position 27,108 of record CAJHQP010001896.1, read on the forward strand.
GTTCCCTGTGCATGAATCAATTTCCCTGTACTGCTGCGAAGGCAACCTTCTTCGTCTCATAAGATCCCATTCTCATCAGCTTCAAGTACGAGCAGTTGAACATTCTTTGTCTTCCTGAAAGTAGTATCGATTGAGGGTGAAGTGTGGGTGTTGATCGATGTAGTGATGTTAGTATCGGTCAACGGTGAAGTATTGCTGTCGATCGATGCTCGCTTCTCTTTGCTAGCGATCACTGCTTGGAGGGTGTCAACTGCCCTCGTAGACTATTGGATCGTGCGCGAATTAGCAGGTTCCTTTTTTGAAGAACCCAAAAATCCTCTCCTCATTGCTTCCTTGTAATAATATGTATGTACCTGAAACACAAGAAATAAAATTATGTAAGTAAACTAATATAGAAAAATACCTAGACTAAATCAAACAAATTGAGTCTAATGGCGAATCCCAACAACGGCGCCAAATTTGACATGAGGGTGTTTATTTATTTCAATGCAAACTCTATCAAATTAACCCTACGAACTACTATTGCCAAGAGAGGTCAACTTGTAGTATTTAGGGATTGAATCCACAGGGAGCGGGGGCACATAATAAACTCAATACAGTCGCGATTAAGCTAGGCAAATAGATTAATAAGCAGTAAATAAACTATAGCAGATAATTGATTGATTGGTACGTGAAATAATAATAAATAGCTAGATCTAGGGTTTCAGGTAAGTAGATTATAGGGGATAGAAGCCAAGGGTATTAATCATTCAACTCGATATCTAATGTAAAAGACGAGCTCTCGCTGTGAGTCTAATCTATTGACTAAGTCCGATGTCTCAGCTCTCGCTTATTGACACATAATGATCGTCGATCGATGGCAATTATCCTGCGTCAATCGATTGTCTCTTGAGTCAAGCTTTATAACCAAATTCGATAAGTTCACTAAACTAACTAAATCAACTCTCGTTTGTTTCTAGCAACCTAGCTCAACATGATTAATTCTGGTAGTAGACCATGCTCTCGCTTGAGCCTAACTATCCTATGATCAGGATTCTAGTTAGGTACTCTAGTGAGCTCAATCGCACCGTGGGAAGGTCTCCATCCATAGCTAAACATCTGACGCATCTGCACAGTTCTGCATCTCTAAAAGCTCAAGAATCACCAAAGTTCTCCAGAACGTACCTGAACCTAAAAATACTCTAAAACATAGTTAAAACACATATAATATACTTTAAATAGGGATGATATCATATCAAAATAGTGGTAAATATTAGGCCCTATCAGAAGGTAACCCCAAGACGGTATCTCTCTTGATTGGCAGAGGAGGCATCAACTTGTGGACCGTTTTGGCATCGACGACATAAACTGGAGTCGTAGAAGGACCCGATTGCTGAACTTCGACCTCAGGTGCCGACGCATCCGTGGCAACCGCCTCTCCGGCAGGAACGACATCGCGTATGGGGGGACCTTGGCAGTCAAGGCATTGGCTGGAGCCACATGTCTCGAGGACACGCCACAGGTGGGTTTCACCATCTTTTCGGCCTCGCCACGTGCAAACTCACTCTGAAAGGAAAGAAACTCCGCAAGTTGAAGGAATTTCCCGCATTAAAATATTTAGAGAAAAATTCTCGACAAAAATCAATTTTAACCGCAGATTCCAATTAACAATATAACTCGCCCGCAAGAATCATGTTCGAAACTTGCGAGCTGGAGGCCTAACTGTTGGGGTCAAAAACGGTTATCTAGAAATAAATGTTTAAAATTTCGTTTCTATGAGAAAGCTTTCTAGACGCATCTCGACAAAGTTCCCAAGCATTGAAACAACGAAACGAGCAGTCCAACTCACCTTGGGGGCGATTTGGACCAAACATGTACCGGAACTTATGCCTTCTTTTGGACCTCGACGGATCCACCACTTGTTTCATCTCAATCTGTGTTACCGTTGGGACTTTACGATAAAAACCGCGAAGACTCATTTTCCCGAATGAAGTCCATGGTTATCGTATAAATGGAAACGGTTAATTTAACACCACAGTTGACTAAACTATACGAGAAGTGTGAACTTCCTCATTAAATCAACGTCGTATCAAGAAACGTTCTTTCGAAGAAATCGTAAGAATGTTTCCAGTCGAAATACGACCTAAAGAGGCCTAGAACTCGGCTAAAGACTCACTTGCGATTTCATACGAAATTGAGCCAAGCAATTTTATGACGGTGTATATTTACTCGTAGAAGAAGATAAATCTCGCAAAATCGGAAGATAAATGTCAACTTTGCAAGATAATGATGAAGATCGAGATAAAAACAGAATATTTCCGCAAAGCGATAAACTTGACGTAGGTGCAAAACAAGGAAAGGGGAACCGACCCATAAGGCATATATAAGGGGAGCTAAAGCTAAAGGCGCAAGGAGGGGGGCGAAGATTTAGACCTAGAAACTCTCGGCTAGCTTAGAAGAACCTAGAATTTAGGTTGCTGCATACTGAAAACTTTACTTAGATTCTTCTTCACCTTTGTTCTGAGATCCTCTTTGTTAGGTAGATTCTACTTGTTTTGTTCTTTGGAAAATCCTGTCGCTTTGTTCTTATAAATCAATAAAACGCCTTTGTGCAACTTAGTATTGTTATTCTGTTATCTCTTTCTTTTTCCATTAGTCCAAAACTATGTATTATTTGCTTCAAAGAACCCTATCTGCATTGGACGTCTATATAAGTCCCCTATAAGCAGTTTGTAACTTTTTACACATGATATAAAATAAAACCATTTTCCTAAGTGAAAACCCTAAAGCTCTCTAACAAAGAACTTGTGTCCTTCCTCTTGCCTTGTGAGACCAATACTTCCACGGCCAAGAGAGTTTGTATTGTATCACGAGTCTTCCATCCCTCGTGTGTTGTACTTCATTACATCAAGTTACTTGTTCTCGGATTCTTTTGGTTGATTTAATCAATCCGAACGGTCCACCCTTATGTAGATCGAGTCTCTCTCTCTCACTTGCCAAAGATCATACAGCCCTTGTCAGCCTAGGCTTTTATCATTTCTGGTATCAGAGCTGATTTTTTTTCAGAATCAGGTCGTTTCTATCCTTTTACATCTTTACTTGCATTTGTTTTTGAATCCTTAAATCTAAAATAAAAAATTGTTTGTTCTTCAATCATATTGCTTCTGTTCTGCATCCATCTATTGAAAACCAATAAAAAAGAGTCACCAGTTCATTGTGCATCAAGTAGTTTATCATTCTGATTCTTTTGCATTCGTTTGATAGTTCCATTAGCCGCATCTCATTAGTAACTCTAGTCGATTGTCTTTGTTCATTTGCATATAGTTAATTCCTTGATAAATCTTAAAACCTAAAAAATGTATTGTCGGCATGTTTATATTGCTCTTAGTTGTCTTTAGATTCCAATTAACCCTAAGAAAACCAAAAAGATTGTGTTCGCCCATTGCATCATCCATTTTTCCTTATTTGGTCGAGATTTTGAAATCTTTCCTTTCTTGTCAACCATGTGATCCCTATTTCCTTTTTTGCAATACCTAGATTGATTCTTGTGCATCATTTAATTCTTTTATTCAAAAAAATAAAAATAAAACCCAAAATAATTGTAACGTTTACATTAAAGATAAAAAAAAAGTTATATTGCAATTTTCCTTTTCGACCACGGAATTCAAACTTTGCTTTTTTTTCTTGTGTTAGGTAAAACCAGAAGAAGCGTATGGCAGCCATGGGAGACAAATTTAAATCCGACCTGATGCAAGCCATCCATGACCTACAAGGCGAGATGAGGAATGTAAGACAAGACATTGGTACGGTCTGACCCGGATCAAAGAAAGGCCAGCCCCTAGACCCACACGGCGAGTTGATTTGGGGACAGCACAAGGAAATCCTTTACCAACCGGAGCACCCCCAAGGAGGAATGGAGTTCATATCAATGAAAACCCAGGGCCTAGTACCAAAGACCGACTTAAAGAAGATGACCCTGACCCTATCCTCAACCAAACCCAAGGAGGCATGAGGTTCAACATGATTATGGGGAAGAGGAGGAGGAAGACTACAACCCACCTCCAACGGCACGACTTAATCAGAACCCATATCAGAACCACATCAAGCTAGAGGCACCTGTATTTGCTGGAAAGGTGGACCCGGAAGCCTAACTTGATTGAGAGAAGAGAATGGACCATATCTTTGAGTATTACAACAATCATTGTAATATCCCTGATCTGCGGTACCAACTCAACGCAAATTCAACAACTTGGGATCGAACAGCACTTGGAGTATTATGTTATAAGGAGATGTAAATGAATGTTCGGTCAAGGAACTTTGAAGAATGGTCGAATAAAATCAAGAATTGGTCGAGGAGACATAAGCTGAGCTAAGAGATGGTCGAGGTCGAGCATGGAGAATTTCCAAAGTCAGCAATACAAGTAAGACTCAATCTAAATCTTCATATTGGGTTAATTTAAGAGATTTGGTTGAGCCAGAATCTAGTTGGGCCGAGCCAAAGTTAGAGATGGTTGGTAGAGGTATCAGAGATGGTCTACGTAGAGGATTGGTAACAGTTGAAGGTCAAAGATGACTATTATGATTACAGGAGCTTGGGGATAAATATAAGAACCTTTCTTAAGGTATTTTAAGACATTAGAGGAAGACAGTTTTGGCCGACATGGTCGGAAATGGGCTAATCGGGTGAAACGAAAGCCAAATGGACATGTTCAAGCATGGTATTATGATTAAATGGTGTTACTTAGAAATATTGTGGACTAAGGATGAAGGTCAACTCAGGAGGAAAAATTCAACATAAGGCAAAGAAAAGTCAACGTTCCAGATTGCGCCACATGGCACCTTCCGATTCGACAATTGACATCTAGCCACGTGGAGGAGCGAAAACTTTTCAATAGAGGGCAGGATGTGGATTAAATCAAGGGATTTTATGGTGAAGAAATGAAGTGAAAATGTTCAAGGATAGCTTGGAGACATCAAGATTATTTTTGTACCAAAAATGGGAACACTAGGTCATGGAAGGCAAAAGGCTGAAGATGGGATTTAGGCACGGGCCACACGACATCTAAGCTTCATATAGGACCCATGTGGAGTATTAGACAAGGCTGGATCAGTAGCTAAGTGGGCTAAGTGATTGGAGTGATTCATTTACCAAAAGGGGCCAAATTTGTTAGTTTGGCCAATGAGGAAAACATGATGGAAACATGCCAGGCAAGGAGGAGAGCATGCATTGGTGTATTCTACACATTTTAAGGTCTAAAATGAGAAGGGGGAGAAATCCTATGTCGTAGGATTACCACATCTTGAGTGAAGAGGCCATTTTGGAGCTAAAAGGTGGGTATGTGGCAACATGACTTAGGAAGCAAGTTTCGATCTGATTTTTGGTCCACAGAACTTAGTCAAGAATTTGAGTTTTCTTCCAGAATATGGGACGTAAGTGAGTGTAATATCATCAGTATCCACTTGTTCAAGTAAATGGCATTTGAAGGTGACACATGGATGGGCACTTGTCAAGGAGTTTACATGCAATTTGCGGCTATAAATACAACCCTTAGAATGAAAATTTGAGAGTTGAGAACCCTTAGAGATTTTTCTCTCAGTCATGGTAAAAACCGATAAAATTTTCTAAGTGTTTTGGATGAGTGTTAGGAGGCTGGTCAATGGCTGATCCTTAGTCTAGGATCCATGGTGTTGAGTGAGAAAGAGGGTAAGGTTTTAGTTCGCGTATTAAAAGTGTTTTATAACCTTAACCCTTTAGCCCTCCTAAGCCGGTTTTTGATGTAAACTAGGTGGAGCTAAGTAGGAGAGTGTTCCGGCTGAGAGTGTGGCCTATCTCTCTTGTGTGAAGACCTAGGTGGGTTCCGGAGATTGTTTATTGTGTGTATTAACCGTGTGTGTTGCAGGAGAAGTGCTTAGAGCAGATGGGTCTCTAAGCTAAACCGAGGAACAGTTTGTGTGTTAACCGCATGGGTGTGTGGTAGAACCCATGCGTGTGTATGATTGTGTGCTTGTGTGTTATTGATTGTGTGATTGTGTGTTTAAGGTTGATAGCATGCTTGTTTAAGTGTTTAAGTGGATGATTGCATGGTTGTGTAGATAGTAGTTAAACTGCATTACTTGTGTAGAATTGTTATAGCATTTTTATCTAGAATTGTTTAAGAATAGCATGCATTGTGTAGCATGAGTGTCTAGATAATGCGGTTTGGTAGCATGCATTGTGTTGTTGAGTTGTAGCATGACTATCTAGATTTGGTTGTTAGTCGCATGTTGATTGAGTGGTACTCTCTCATGCCGTTGAGTTGTGATATGCATGTGTGATTGCATATAGTTATTTGTGTAATGCATGCGTTGCATTTAGTGAGTCTTTGGGTCTAGCTTAACCATGTAGGTGGCTATGACTTTATGTGTTGAGTGATTGAATGCGGAGTCTAGCGTAACCACATAGGTGAGCTAGGACTTTGTGTTGTGTTGAGTCGCCTATTCGCGGAGAATAGTGCTTGTGTTTTAGTTGTCTATTCCAGAAGGGAATAGGGCATGCAATCTCTCACTAATATCTTATGTGTGTATCACTTGATGAGGGATTAGTTGTGTGTAATCACAGAGGTATCTCGGTTGCGGATTGATTATCCGGTGATTGGTGATGAGCCTAGTGGTATCTTGCTTGCGGAGCGATTCTCCAAAGGCCCCAGTGGTATCTCGGTTGCGTATCGAATATCTGGTGGCAATGTGTGATGTGTGCCTGGTGGTATCTTGCTCGCGGTGCGATTCTCCAGAAGCGGATTGTCCTACACTCATACGCTCATCACGTGAGGTGGGTCACGCCCATGGACGAGCGCTGCATGACGATGCAGCCCGGTGGTATCTCGGTTGCGGATCGATTGATTCTGCGGAGAAAGATGTTTTCCAGCTATGTGACTTTAGTGTTTATAGCCGGGAGTGTTCAGTTGATGATTTGGTGAGGCTTCCGATGTGATGTGATGGGATCCTAGGATGTCTTTGCGGTTGCTAGCATCTGAATTGTGTGTTTGAGTTTTGTCTCTAGCAAGTGTCTAGACAGAGTCGAGTTGGACAAGGCATACGGCTGTCTCGGTCCTATGCATCGAGTAGAGAGTCTCCACATAGTGTAGTTACATGCATGTTTATTAGTGTTTGTTATGCATTGCACTCTGATTGTTGCTTCTTGCATGGTTGCTTGCTGATTGTTTGGGGTTGGGTTCGCGAATTAGAGTAGTATTGTTATTGTTGTTGTTAGTTGGGTCCCGGTTCCCACTGAGTAATACTAGATTACTCATTCCCCATTGTTGAAACTTTTTGCAGGTAACCATAGAGGGTTGAGCTTTTGGGGGTGTGGAGGACGTTGCCCGGTGTAGATTTACGGTGTTGTTTGCAAGTAATAAGTAGACGTTATTTTGTGCTGCTTTTAGTTGTTGTTTATTGGTACCCTTTTGACTTTATGTTGTTTTACAGACACCATCGAGTTCCCGACTTTGTGATATAAATAAAATGTATGTTTTAAATCAAAAATCCCCGTAATTGCTGATATTAGTCTTTTCTAGACTTAGACAACTCTCGACCAAGGTACGGGTTGGCCGACCTTAGGCCGCGGTCGAGAGGGACGGTATCGCGGACGGACCGGCCGAAGCCTTGGACTCATCCTCAGAGTTGGCTGGATCGCCTGCGGTGCTCGTCAATTGTGGCGCTTCCGTGTTGCTCTAGGTTTGTCCGGCCTAGGACGGTTCGGGGGTGTTACAATCATGGACCAAAAAGAGTAGCACTTGCTGTTGCTTAACTCACTGATAATGCACTGGTATGGTGGGATAGAGTAACCATAGAGTGGAGGAGAAACCAATTGAGGCCACTTGAGTCTTCCACATTGACTTTAAAAGGCGTTTTAGAACCTTTAGACAAGGGACTAACTAAGTAGAAGAGTACTGTGAGGAGTTTGAACGCTTGAGGAACCATCTTGAACTTAATGAGGATGAAAAATCCATCATGGCCCAGTTCGTGGATGGATTAAACCACCGGATCAATGGCAAGGTTGAGAGGCGGAACTATCTAGACTTCAAGGACCTATCCACTTAGCCATTCAAGCCAAGCAACATATCAAGAAAAAGTATACCAGAAGTAAACCACAGGATGCTTGGGGTTCAAGCAATAACACCAGCAACTACCCAAATAAGTGGACAAGGGCAAAATGATTGATTTGGGCAACCAAAACAAGACCTGACTTAATGAACCTAATAAAGACACAAGAGAAAAACCAAGAAGAAATACTGATCCCCATCGCTCCAGAGACATAACCTGCTTCAAGTGCAAAGGCCAAGGGCATATGGCAAGATAATGCCCAAACCAGAGGGTCATGTTGCTCATTGACGATGGAGGATATGAGTCTTATGATGAAGATGATCTGATGATCCAAGAAGAATTTAGGGAAATTGAGTATCCAGATGTGGGAAAAACGCTTGATGATCAGGCGTGTGCTTAGAGTGAAAGTGCAACCAACTGAGACCATACAAAGAGAGAACATATTCCGCAGCCGATGTACCATCAGAAGAAAGGTAAGTAATCTTATCATTGATGGTGGGTCTTGCACTAATGATGCTAGTGTTGACATTGTTGCAATGAAGACATGAATGATAGAGAAGAATAAGTCAAGGCATGAGGAACATCCAGAATGATCAAGTATAAATGATGACTTGTCCGTACAGTTAGGTCAAGGAGTGACCTAACTTGACTTGTAAGACAAGAGAAGGTTTAACTTGAGAAGAAAGGAAGAAAGGAAGTTTAATCCATTCAGAACCAAAGAGGATGTCAACTTGAGGCAGAAGGACATTAGGGAGAGAAGTCACGTGTGGTGTTAATGAGAGTGGACCACTTAGCTCCTGTCGCTTTCCAACATTGCTGGGCGTGCCTCTGCCCCTCCTCAGACTGACCCTGCCATTCCTTAGTCACTGCCATTTCTCATACTGTCCCTGCTATTCCTCAGTCCCATTAGTTTATTCTTTTCTTTATTCAAACTTGTCTGATTATTATATGTATTGTATGGTCTATATATAGACATGTACCAAGACTAAGATAAGCAAGGAAATCATTTCTATCCTTCTCTATCTTTGAATTTCGAAATCCCTCTCTCTCTCTCTCTCTCTCTCTCTCTCTCTCTCTCTCTCTTGTTCTTCATGTTCTTCATTCTCCAGCAATAAACTACTTCTAAATCTCTCATTCTAACATAAATCTCACATGGTATCAGAGCAGTATGTTCTTGAGACCTAATTCTTCTTATTCTCTTTTCTTTCTTCCGCTAAATCTCTGAGTTTTTTATTTCTATTTTTGGCAAAGTTCATCTTGTTCTTCAGCTGTTCATCATTTCCAGCTCCAGAAATTGCCAAAAATGGAAAAGATGATTTCGACCAAGAAAATGAAGAAGGAGAATCTCATTCCAGTGACCCTAGAGGGTCCTAACTATCTTTTATGGTCAAGAGTGGCGAGAGTTACTTTGGGAAGTCATGGACTTTGGGACAGCCATATCATGGAGGCTGAAACTTCAAAGAGGATGGCTCAAGAGGATAGTCAGGCTACTTGCCTAAAGCATGAAGACAAGTGGGTTCAAGAGGAACAGCAAACACTTGGAATTATACACAGCTCTCTGTCTGAACAGATCTTGGAGGATCATTATCACCTCAGAACCGCCAAGAGTTTATGGGAGAAGCTTCAAAATGTTTATGGGAATCTATGGGAGAGTCTTCAAGCTGTCTATGAGCAAGACAAGTTTTCAGTCTTCTCCTAAACCTGGATTCACCTTGCAATAGTCTGATAAGTTATATCATTCAAGAAAGGAAGCTTCCAAGTTCCCTAGGAAGCCAGTCAAGTACATTTAAGCTCAAGGAGTTTGAGCATCAAGTAATTACAGGAAGAACCATGTATTCAGCACTTTGTGGTGATTCTAATGAAGGAGGAACATGGAGGAGTATGGCAGGGGCGACCAATTCTGATAGTCCAGTGACCAGAAGAGACTTTGATTCCTTTATAAAAGTTGCCAAGGCCCTTATCTCACCCAAGGAGGTTGGTAAATATTATCATGACTCTAAACCCATCATTATAGATTCAGGTGCTAGCCATCACATGATTAGTGATAGGAACTTGGTTAGTAATATCAAACCTGCCTCAGGGAATGTGCTTATAGCAAATGGTTATAAGGTTAAGATAGAAGGGATAGGGAACCTTAGGCTGTTTGATAGAGAATCCACTGCCTTATATATGCCTCAGTTTACATCAAACTTGCTATCAGTTAAAATGGCAACTGTGGACCTGAATTGTAAAGATCTTTTTAGACCTGATGAGGTTGAATTTCAAGACCTGAAGACAGGGCGGGTCATTGGAAAATGGTACAGCCATCAGGAACTATATCACCTAGAAAAGACTAAGGTTTCTGGAGCATCTCCTGCTCACTGCCTAGTCAGTACTTCTAATGGGATTGAGAGCATCATATGGCACTCCAGATTGGGACATCCTCACACTAGAGCTTTGAACTTGATGTTTCCGGGTATGGTGGGTCAGAATGATGATTGTGAAGCCTGCATCTTGGGGAAGCATTGTAGAACAATTTTTCCAATGTCTAGCACTATCTATGAGAAGTGTTTTGACCTGATTCACTCTGATGTGTGGACAGCGCCTTGTATGTCCAGAGAGAATCACAAGTATTTTGTCACCTTCATTGATGAGAAGTCCAAATACACATGGGTGACTCTGATTCAGTCAAAAGACAGGGTGCTGGAGGCATTCAAGAACTTCCATAACCATGTCCTCACCCATTTCAATGCCAAGTTGAAGATCCTCAGGTCTGATAATGGTGGAGAGTACACTAGTCAAGCTTTCAAGCAATACTTGGCTCAGCATGGGGTGATACATCAAACCAGCTGCCCTTACACACCACAGCAAAATGGGGTGGCTGAGAGGAAAAATAGGCACCTAATGGAGGTGGCCAGAAGCATGATGTTTCATACAAGTGTGCCTAAAAGGTTTTGGGGAGATGCAGTCTTGACAACATGTTATTTGATCAATCGAATTCCCACCAGAGTTCTCCAAGATCACTCACCATTTGAGGTACTCAACAAAACCAGACCATCTATTGACCATATGCGTGTGTTTGGGTGTCTTTGTTTTGTATTAATACCAGGTGAACAAAGTAACGAATTAGAAGCAAAAAGTACAAGGGAAATGTTCATTGGATACTCCCCAAACCGGAAGGGTTACAAATACTATGAACCAGAGACTAGGAGAGTCATGGTTTCTAGAGATGTGAAGTTTGTAGAATCAAGAGGATACTACAATGATAAGAGTTGGGAGGATCTAGAGAACCTATCTCAGTCAGCTTCTCGTAGAGCAAGCAATCTTAGGAGAGTGATGGAAAGCCTTGGGGTCAGTATGCCTGAAGCAAGAATGGAACCTGAACCAAAAGGGTCTACACCAGAAGCTGATAAAAGGGTGGAGACTGAAACTGGTTCCAGCAATGATGAAGTTGAGGTTCAGGTGGTTCCTCACCTTGACCATGTGGGGGACAATACTGCTGAGCCAACACAACCAGAAAACTCAGCAAGAATTCATGGCCAAGCTGAGGAACAAGATCAAGAGGAATCAGTGGTAAATGAGGGTCAGTCCTCAGATGATGCAGAAGCTGTTCCAGAAGAAGTAGCACCACCAGTACTAAGGAGGAGTACTAGGCTCAGAAAACCTGCTTCTAATTGGATCAACACAAGGGTTTATTTCAACTCTCAAGCAGTTGCCCATCCTACTCAAGCAACATGCTCCCTAGCTCAATATCCTATGGATCATCATGCCTTCATCACTAACCTTGATGAGGCTTACATACCTAGTTCATATGAAGAGGCTATGGCAATTAAGGAATGGAGAGATTCAGTAGGAGATGAGATGGGTGCTATGGAGAAGAATGGAACCTGGTTTGAAACTGAACTTTCCAAAGGCAAGAAGGCAGTAACAAGCATGTTTCTGTTCACAATTAAGTACTTAGCCAATGGGAAACCTGAGAGGAAGAAGACCAGGCTGGTAGCAAGAGGCTACACTCAAGTATATGGTGAGGACTATCTTGAAACCTTTGCACCAGTGGCAAAGCTTCACACCATAAGGATTGTGCTCTCTCTTGCTGTGAATTTGGAATGGGATCTTTGGCAAATGGATGTCAAGAATGCATTCCTACAAGGAGAGCTAGAAGATGTGGTATACATGCGTCCACCACCTGGTATGGAAGGCATGGTTAAACCAGGCAATGTCTTGAGGCTTAGGAAAGCAATCTATGGTCTGAAGCAATCTCCAAGAGCCTGGTATCACAAACTGAGCACAACCCTTAATGGAAGAGGCTTTGTAAAATCTGAGGCTGATCACACCTTGTTTACTCTCACCAGCCAGAAAGGGATCGTTGTGATCCTCATTTATGTGGATGATATCATTATCACAGGCAGTGATAAAGAGGGGATCAGCTCCACCAAAGCTTTTCTCAAGGCAACATTTGATATCAAGGATTTGGGAGAGATCAAATATTTTCTAGGGATTGAGATGTGTAGATCCAAGGAGGGACTGTTTCTGTCCCAAAGGAAATACACTCTTGATGTATTAAAGGAAGCTGGAGATCTTGGTGGTAGACCTGCTACAACACCTCTAGAGGAGGGGTACAAAGTGATGCGTGAGGGGGAGATTGAAGATAAGGAATATGAAGATGTGAAGCACTATAGAAGGATGGTGGGAAAACTCATATATCTCACTATCACAAGACCAGATGTGTGCTTTGCAGTGAATCAAGTGAGCCAGCATATGCAAGCTCCTAAGATGCACCATTGGAACATGGTGGAAAGGATTCTGAGGTACTTGAGAGAAGCACCAGGGCAAGGAGTTTGGATGGGTTGCAACAAGAGTACTGAGATAGTAGGCTATTGTGATGCTGATTGGGCTGGAGATAGTGTTGATAGGAGATCAACTACTGGTTATTGCACATTTATTGGAGGCAACTTGGTAACTTGGAAAAGCAAGAAGCGAAAGGTGGTTTCATGTTCAAGTGCTGAGGCAGAATATAGAGCCATGAGAAAGCTTACAAGTGAGCTAATCTGGATCAAAGGACTGCTTAAGGATTTGGGAGTTGAGACCACAACACCAATCACTATGCATTGTGATAACCAGGCTGCTATACACATTGCTAGCAATTCAGTCTTTCATGAGAGGACTAAACATATTGAGGTGGATTGTCACAAGGTAAGACAAGCTGTGGAGCAGAAGATCATCTTACCTTGCTACACAAGAAGTGAAGACCAGCTAGCTGATATCTTCACAAAGGCTGCGAGTACTAAGGTCTGTGAGTTCATTCATCCAAAGCTTGGGCTCATAGACCTCACATGTCACTGATCTCTCCTCCATGAAGTGTTCTACTCTTTTTCCTTGGCTTGGTTTTTCTCCCATATGGTTTTACCTAGCTGAGGTTTTAATGAGGGAATGCTTCATGGCTTCCAAGCTTGACTTGTTACACATGGTCAAGCTTGAGGGGGAGTGTTGACATTGTTGCAATGAAGACATGAATGATAGAGAAGAATAAGTCAAGGCATGAGGAACATCCAGAATGATCAAGTATAAATGATGACTTGTCCGTACAGTTAGGTCAAGGAGTGACCTAACTTGACTTGTAAGACAAGAGAAGGTTTAACTTGAGAAGAAAGGAAGAAGAAACGAAGTTTAATCAATTCAGAACCAAAGAGGATGTCAACTTGAGGCAGAAGGACATTAGGGAGAGAAGTCACGTGTGGTGTTAAGGAGAGTGGACCACTTAGCTCCTGTCGCTTTCCAACATTGCTGGGCGTTCCTCTGCCCCTCCTCAGACTGACCCTGCCATTCGTCAGTCACTGCCATTTCTCAGACTGTCCCTGCTATTCCTTAGTCCCATTAATTTATTCTTTTCTTTATTCAAACTTGTCTGATTATTATATGTATTGTCTGGTCTATATATAGACATGTACCAAGACTAAGATAAGCAAGGAAATCATTTATATCCTTCTCTCTCTTTGAATTTCGAAATCCCTTTCTCTCTCTCTCTCTCTCTTGTTCTTCATGTTCTTCATTCTCCAACAATAAACTACTTCTAAATCTCTCATTCTAACATAAATCTCACAGATAGTGCATACATGGTAGATAAACTTGGCCTATAAAATACTAAGCATCCTCATCCATCTTGACTATTGGCTAGATGATAAGATTGAGCTTCAAATTAAAGAACAAGTGACCATTTCATTTAGCATTGGTAAGTATCAGGATGAAGTGGTTTGTGATGTAGTACCTATGCAAGCTGGAAATGTCCTTTTAGGTAGACCATGGCAATGGGATAGAGAAACTAAGCATGATATTCGATATAATATGTAAACTTTAATGTATGATAAGCGTGAGGTTAGCTTAGCACCTCTCACACTAGAACAAGTCCATAAATTACATTTGCAAATGGTTAAGGAAAAAGGATAAATCTTCTAAGTCTAATTTTCTTATTAGGCCTAGGTATATCAGAAAGGCTGCTGTCACTAAACACACAATGCTACTAATGATCTTTATGGAGCTTTTGAATGCAGGTTTTGATGATTTGACACTTCATCCAGAGATTACTAATTTTTTTATAGGTTTAAAGATGTGTTTCCAGAATAGATCCCACACGGGTTACCACCACTTAAGGGCATAGAACACCAAATAAACTTCATACTGGGAGCTGCCTTACTAAACAAACCAGCCTATAGGGTAAACCCGGAGGAAACCAAGGAATTAGAAAGACAAGTCCATGACACATGAGACAAGGGATATGTTAGGGAAAGCCTTAGTCCTTGTGTTGTATCCGTTTTATTATTACCCAAGAAGGATGGAACATGGAGGATGTGTGTAGACTACCGAGCCATAAACAACATCACCATTTAGTATAAGCACCCCATACCACGCCTTGACGACATGTTAGATGAGTTAAGTGTAGCCACCATTTTCTCTAAGATAGACCTTAAGAGTGGATACCATTAGGTGAGAATGAAGGAGGGTCATGAATGGAGGACAACCTTTAAGACCAAGCAAGGTTATTATGATTGGTTGGTGATGCCATTTAGGCTCACCAATGCTCCTAGCACCTTCATTCACCTCATGAACCACATTCTTAGACAATACATCAGTAAGTTTGTTGTGGTCTATTTTGATTATATTTTGATTTATTGTACTAGTTTGTTTGAACATGTGACATATCATGAGCAAGTACTAGAGACACTTCGACAAGAAGGGTTTTATGGAGACCTCAAGAAGTGCTAATTCTTCACTGGTAAACTTGTTTTCCTAGGTTTTATTTTGTGAGTTCACATGGATTACAGGTAGATGAGGAGAAGGTGAAGGCGATCCAGGACTGGAAAGAACCCACAAACATCAGCCAAGTCTGGAGCTTCCATGGTCTAGCAAGCTTCTACATGCGTTTTGTCAATGAGTTCATCAGAATAGCTGCACCTCTCATTGCTGTAGTGAAGAAGAGTATTTGGTTCATATGGGAGAAGTCACAACAAGACGCATTCCAAACCTTGAAGGATCGTCTGACCCATGCACCAGTCCTAGTCCTTCATGACTTCAACAAGACTTTTGAAGTGGAGTGTGGTGCATCTAGAATTGGGATTGGGGCTGTGTTGACTCAAGGGGGGGGAAGCCAGTTACTTATTTTAGTGAGAAGTTCAGTGGAGCCACCATTAACCATCCCACCTATGCCAAGGAGTTATATGCACTAGTGAGAGCATTGGAGACATGGCAGCACTAATTGCTGTCCAAGGAATTTGTGGTCCATACCGAGCATAAGACTTCTAAACATTTAAGGGGTATACCAACCTCAAGAACAAGCATGCTCGCTGGATGGAGTTCATAGAGACCTTCCCCTAAATCATCAAGTACAAGAAGGGTAAAGATAACATTGTGGCCGATGCTCTTTCAAGGATATGTGCCTTGATTGCCACAATGGAAGCCAAGGTGATGGGATTTAAATTAATCAGAGATCTATATGGAGGAGACCCGGATCTTGCAGAGATCTATTCTGGTTGTACCAAGAACCACAAGGGAAGTTCTACCTACATGAAGGGTTTCTGTTCAAAGGGAGGAGATTGTGCCTTCCACAGTGCTCATTGAGGGACTTAATCACTTGAGAGGCTCATGGAAGAGGTATCATGAGACACTTTGGGTTGGATAAGACTTTGGTTGTGGTGAGAGAACATTTCTGTTGGCCTCATCTAAAGAAGACTGTCGAATTCCATTGTGCAAGGTGTGTGACTTGCAAGAAGGCTAAGTCCAAGTTGCAACCTCATGGCCTATATATGCCAATGCCGATTCCTACTTCTCCTTGAGTGGATTTATCCATTGATTTTGTGTTGGTGGACAGATTTTCTAAAATGGCACACTTCATACCTTGTGCCAAGCTGAATGATGCATCCAAGACGGCTGTTTGTTTTTCAAGGAGGTTGTGCGCTTACATGGAGTACCTAGGACCATTGCACTACAAGAAATGTGGATATTAATTGCATTGTATTATAGCATTTATTACAGTTATGCTATTGTATACCAACACTTGCTTTTTGTCTAGCGTTTGTCATGATAAAATCCTATATTCGTTCTAGCGGGAAAAATAAAAATGTTTAGCCGCGTAAATTTGCTAAGTATAGGCGCTATACCATTGGAAAACAAAACTAAACGCTATCGTCAATGTAAATATCTCAAATTTTAATATATATATATATAAGGCCACTCGTCGATATAAGTTTATATCTTTCTTAACTTCTCATAAAACGAAGAATTCCCCTTTTTTCCTAAACGAAGCTCTTTTTCATTGTTTCGTAGAAAAATTGAAGCTTCATATGTTCTCCTTCAATCGTAGCTTCTTTGTTATATCTCCTCTATATTGGTTCTTCATTACCAACAAAGGAGTGGAAAACGATTTTAAATTTGGGTTTCGATTCTTGGTTTATGTGAACATGCATGTGGTAGCTTGTGATTTTGGGTTTCGAATTAAACTATTTTGGGTATTGGTTCTTAGATTGTTTGAACATGCATGTGGAAGTTTGTGATTTTGGGTTTCGGACACCTTGAGAATCCTTCCATTCATTGCGCTTTCATATCCATATGGGTCCCTCATAATTCCAAACTCATCTGGTCTGAGATATCCATAATCATCATCGTATCCTACCAGATTGTCGTTGATCAATGGTATTGAACCACCATCGATCGATGTTGCATTCCAGGTTCCATAGGATCCTCAGAAATTTCCAGTCTCTTCTAGTGCAAAGCATGGTACTCGAATGCTTCTTCTTCAAAGTAAGAACCATCGTATTCTGGGTTATTTGTTTCTGGCATCATCTCACAGTAGGTCTGCCCAATGTAGACTATGTCTTCTTGACTGTCTTCGTTGTTCTGATCTGTGACATAACCGTCAACCGATGTTTGAGTCTGAGTATCAATCAATGCTGAAGAGTGGGTTTCGTGTAGGTTCGGGTCGTAACGACCGTCGACCGATACCAAGGGTTGGGTGTTGATCTATGATATATCCGCAGGATCGTCATCTTGATCGTAATTGCAGAAACATGTATCAATCAAACCTGGATCATTACCCTATTATATTTGAGTAATATTTTTCTTGACTTTAACAGGTTAATAAAAGTTGTATGGATCAATCAAGGATAGATACAATCTGTTTGTCTTTATGTCGCAGATAGCTCCCACTGTTGCCATGAATGCTCTTCCAAGGAGTAAGGAAGAGTTCCAATCAGTCTTTATATCCATCACATGGAACCCTACTGGAACTAAGGCGTTGCAAATCTGCACAAGAACGTCTTTTGCTATCCCCCCAGAGTTCAATTTAGAGGAATCCACAAAGGTGAATAAATCACTAGAAGGCTCAACTTTCAGGCTTAGCTTCTCTGCCATAACTCTAGGCATGATGCTAACTGCTGATCCAGTATCGCAGAGGGTATTAGGATACTCGTGACCTTTGACAAAACATGGAATCACAAATTTCTCAGGGTCACTTTTCTTCTTGAGAGTGGTCCTCTGCTTCATCTTCTATCTGAGGTCATTGAACATGCGCTCTATATCTTTTCTGTTTCTTTGGATTCCCAGCAAAATATCCAAAATCTATGAGTATAATATGCTTCATCAAATTGAGAGTGGTCCTTTGCTTCATCTTCTCTTTGAGGTCATTGAACATGCACTCTATGTCTTTTTCTTTTTCTTTGGATTCCCTGAAAAAATATCCGCAATCTATGAGTATAATATGCTTCATCAAATTTAGTATCTAAGGGAATTTTAAAAACTCTTTTGGCAAATCCATCCATCTCTTTGTCAGTTGCTTCTCTGCGAAGATGCTTGGGAATCTTCTGCTTCCTTATGGGTTGCCTTTCTGTTGTCATAGTGTCAGGTGTATCAGCGTTCTCTTCTTGAGTCTCAATACTCTTATGTTTGACAAATAGGCCAACACTCGAACTTGGTAAACGAATAGGTTCTGCTGTTGGAGACTGTCGATGGATGCTGTCTTATCGACGTCGACCGATGCTAGAAGATTCACCCGAAGAAACAAATTTCGAAGATTCCGTCGATCAATGTTCCTGTTCGGGTGTCGATCGACACAAATGCGAACTGTCGAAGGACATTGCACTTTCTACACAGAAATCTCCTTCTTGGAGATTTTCTCTCTTCACTTCTTGCAAAAAATCATCAGCTATCAAAGCATTGACATGGTGCTTCTGACTAGCTTCCCCTTTCCCCTTATTTAGGGTCTCATCTATCTGAATGGCCTCACTTGTTTGGGCCACTTGATTCTCCAATTTCTTGACATGAGTGTTGAGAGTCTCAAACTTTGTGTTGAGGTTGATGTACAAGGCATCTATCTTTCCATTGAAGTACATAGTCATCTGCTGCTGCTCCAGTATTCTATCAACCATAGCTTCTAACTTGCTCTAATGATGCTTTTGTTGATGTGAATTCTGATTTTAGTTACCCATGTTTCCACCATAAGAGTTTATGTTGTAGCCTTGATTTCCATGTCTCTGGAAACCGTTTCCACTAACAAAATTCACATCTTCTTCCTCTTCTTCTTCTTCCAAGGCTTTCACTTTTGCTTCTTAAGAAATTTATGAATACTATCCAGCTTTTCTTTGACTTCGTCTATCTGCAAAGCTGGATAGTGTTCAGCTTT
This sequence comes from Moricandia arvensis, assembly GCA_905132765.1. Classification (NCBI taxonomy): domain Eukaryota; kingdom Viridiplantae; phylum Streptophyta; class Magnoliopsida; order Brassicales; family Brassicaceae; genus Moricandia; species Moricandia arvensis. The sequence continues at coordinate 46,315 of CAJHQP010001896.1, forward strand.
GCTTTGACTTCATCAAATGTGGAGCTGATTTCTTCCTCTCATATTCAGTGTTCTTGGTGCTATTTAGATGCCAAGTTCTCAATAAGTCTTGTTGCTTCTTCTGGACTCCTAGTGCTGAAGTTTCCTTCACTAGCTGTGTCTAACGCCATCTGGTACTACATATTAATACCTCTCAAGAAAGTACTAAGCAGCTGCACTTCGTTGAAACCGTTGTGTGGGCAGTCTCTCTAGTAGGACTAGAATCTGAACCAAGAACTTCTAAATGATTCTCCAGGAAGTCGATCGGCGGTTGAGCGCTACTGTCAATCGATGCTTGTAGTATCTGTTTGCGGATGGAACGTTCAATTGCAACAGGGTCTGAGAAGAGTAATCCTTGTTTTTTTGCTTCTAATACTGCTGGGCATGCACCTGAAAGACAAGAAAATCAAATTGTCAGTAACTTGCAGTAAAGAAAAAGCCTACACTAAACCCTATAAAATAAATCTGATGGCGATCCTTTCTCCCCGGCAACGACACCAAATTTGACAGCGTGTGGGTTAAGGTTTATTTTAAATCAGACAATCTATCAACTTAACCCTACGAACTATTCTTGGCAAGAGAGGTCTAATTGTAGTACTTAGGGATCAAATCCACAGATAGCGAGGGCATGCAATAGATTTATGTATTCCTAATTGTTAATTTAGGCAAGCTATAAATAGGAGGTTTATCGTATGTTTTATTCCGAATAGGAAATTGTCTAAATAAGTTAAATTCACTCAAATATGGAAAAGAGTGATCTAGGGTTTCAGGCATGTGAATTATAATGGATAGGATGCAGGGAATTATTAATATGCAAGGACCTTAATCAAAAAGTCTGACCCCCTCTCATTCCAACTCTCGTACGCAAACAGAGGAGTCGACCATCGATCAACGGCTGAGGCCGAGTGTCGATCGACGGTTATCAGACATGAAGTTCATCCGCTCGGTGAATTAAACCAGCTCTCGCATGTATCTAACAACCTAGCTCAATGGAATTAATTCTGGCACAGAACCTACTCTTGTAGTTGTCCATGTCCTAAGTTCATGTTTCTAGTTAGCTACTCTAGCTACTCTAGCAATCTTATTTTGGGGTAATTCATCAATACCATTATAAACCCTAAATCTAACAAGAGAATTACTCATACATAATCATAGAAAGCATGATAGACTGAATAATATAATGCATAGAATAATTAATGGGGTTCCAATATAAATCTCTGAAGAAGTTCAGATCTTCTTCCCTAAAACTACTAAGAAAACTCAAAAGCTATAAATAATACTTTGTGTAATATGAAATATGTGTCGCTCTTCCTAAACAATGACATAACCTTCATAAACTAGGTCAAAACTCGTTCAGGGGTATTCTTGTAAATTGTCTTGACTTGGCTTGAAGTTGGCTAACACTTCTGTGAGTAGACCGTCGATCGAAAGCAAGGATGCTCTGTCTATCGATAATAATGCTTGACATCGACTCAGACTTAGCTGATCGTGAACAGCTACTAGATATCTCCTCTGAATGCTCTAACAAGCTCCATTATCTCCATAATGGTCCATAACGTACCTTGATCTGAAAAGACTCTTAAATATAGTCTAGACATACATTAGTAGACTCCAAACAGGGTCTAAATCATAGTCTAAAATTGGTAATAATAAGGTATATCACAAGTCAATTGTCTTTCTTTCTTTAAGGGTCTGTGTGCTCCTTGTTCTACTTAGACCAGATAACACACTTCTTCTAAATTTGCAAGCTTGAATTCTTGGAGAATGTGCTTGATCAGCTAGTTGTAGGATTGGATTAGGTTCAAGAGAAGACTGAAGACCTTATCTTGTTCATATCCTTCAAGCATATCAAGTTTTGCCCATAGGCTTCTGGACTTGCCAAAATATTGATTAAACTCTATCTTCTCCTGGCTAAAGTTACTGATAGTCCTGTTAACTTCAAATACATGGCTCAGGTTGGAGATTACATAAATAGTTATAAGTATTTCCCATAGATATGTCTTCAAAATTGGTTATGAGAGAGACCAGTGGATGATCACAAGTGCTTGTTTGTCTTCTTGGACCCACTTGTCTTCATTCTTGAGACTAATCAGCTGAATATTCTCTTGAGTCATCCTATTTGAAGCTTCAGCCTTCATGATATGGTTGTCCCAAAGTTCATGACTCCCAGGGTAACTCTGGGTAGTCTTGACCATAGCAAGTAGTTACGACCATCAACGGTTACTGGAATAAGACTTGTTTTTTTCATTTCCATGGCTGGTTTTCTTTTACCCAATGTATAAAGCTATGGTTCAATGGGTAAAGATGAAGAAGACTGATATAACATGGTTCTACCAATTTTAGGCCATGGTATGTGGGAACCGAAATTCGCACTGTCGATTTTAGTGAACAAAAAAAAAGCAAAGAATACCCTACTTTCCTTGAGATCCGGTTTCTCTGCAAGAGCCAACGAAAAGTAATCGAATAAATGCGGAAAATATGAAAAGATAACAAAAAGAATTAAGAAAAGTTTGATCTTTATTTTGAATTCTCGTAAAAGCATTGGGATTGCTACAACAAATTGTAAAAGCTTCAGCCGCAAGAGCTGTTAGGGAGTTTTCTAGTTCTAGCCACCTAAAACCTTAAACCTAGTTGAGTCGCAGCTCAATAACAAAAGACGAAAAGATAAGAAAAAATGTTTTGATTGATTTCGGAGTGGGCCTTATGAAAGGATGACTAAGTACCCCTTTCTAGGGTCAAACCGAACGTATTTTAGTCAAAGAGTTTGAACAAGAGTTTGAACTGCGTTTGCGAGTTCGTCTAGTAATCGAGTCCAAGACATAGAAAGCCAAGCATGTCAAGAATGATTCCTAAGGTTCCTAAGCGCTAAGTTTTTCTCGGAGAATATCTTGTCCCTCATCCCTCTCCCTTGCTTCTCTTATATAGGTCTTCATGGTCGGTCGTCTTTCCTTTTATGCCCCCGATTTGAGTGTATCCTTTTGCAGAAATCTTCCTTATCTTCTCAGTTTTTCATAATTATTTGGGAACTTGACAATTATCTTCTTTTCCATTTATCTTCTATGGATATCCGGTAGACCGTCACTACAGTTGGGCTCATTCTCTTCTAAAACCGTAAGTGGGCTTTTATCGCGTTTTAGACCCTTTCGGGTTTTTTTGCGATTTAAGCAATTCTACGATTTCTTTCGGAGAAATCGTCCTTCGTATGTTTAGATGATGCTGGCTCCTAAAAATAATAAAACAATCGTATAGTCGAGATAACATTGGTCTTTAAGTTAACAGTTATTATTTTATATGATTGACGCAAAGTTTTATGAGAAGACAAGTCTTTGCGATTTTTATCGTAAAACTTCAACAGAAACTCCAATCGTGAAAAAAAGAAACATTCTAGTCAAGGTTCAAAGGAGAGAGTGATGAAGAGGATACAGTCTATTCTCCCATGGGCGACAAGATGTTTGTATGCATTTAATCGTCCATGGGCGACTAGAATTTTTGGAGAGTCTAGTTGCCCATGGGAGACTAGAAGTTGCGTGTCTAGTCTCCCACGGGCATCTAGACTTGGAGGTGATGCGGTTGTTCCTTCGATCGTATGTATTGACTCGTTAGCCAGGACGAGATAGGTTGGGCGATGAAGAGTTCGGATACCACGGTTACTTGCTTTCTTTTAACTCGAAAGAGAGATATCTTTTCTGCGGCAACTCTTAGAAATTGGTTTCGTCGTGACCGTTTTTGACTCCAACAACGAAAGAATGTTTCGTAAAATTTGTCATTTTTCGCAAAGACCTTCCGCAATAACATTTTTCCGATCATTTCATCTTTGGATAGAAATTCTCTTATTATGTCTGGGATAAAATATATGAAGTTTGTTCATGTATCCTTACGCAAATAGGTTTGGCTTATGCTGTATGGTTTCTTTGACATTTTCAGGTTATATCTGCTTAAGGCACAATTTATCGGAGGATTTTAGCTCAGGTTTTTCCATGACCGATTTTAACCCCAACAGTTAGCCCCCCAGATTGTAAGATATTACGTGTAATTTCTTGCGAGGTAGTAATTGGCGTGTTGGGTGGAATCAACGGCTAAAAAGGTTCTTTGGCGAGACCAGTTTTTTCGAAAGTTGATAATATTGGGGCTGCAGCTCGTGAAGGCTACCTACGAGACCTTGATGAACTAATTAAGCCTTTCATAGTTTGTCTTGGAGTTAAGGTTCTTACGACCTGTTTTCCAGTGAGACCTTTATGGTTTAGTTGTGTGTCATGTAGAGATTATCGAGCATGTTGCTGCTGATGTCATTTTGTATTGGACCTTTTTCGGTCTCGAGACGAGCCTTGTTGGCTTTTTTCTTTGGCGAAGTGCGGTCGTATCCATGTTTTCGGGAGTGGCCTAATTTAGCCGTGAATCTCTGTTGCTGCGTGGCTTCATTTTAATGAATTAGGTTTTGCATTTTTAAGAGCATATGAGTACTCGTGTGAATGTAGAGGGAAGAGTATGAGTTGTCATCTCATATCTAACTCTTAGAAGGATGAGTTTAAGATGAGAATATCTAAGGGCTTGTGTTTAAGATGAGAAAAAACGCAGAAATATCGACGAAGAGACATGTTTTAGGTTCTCATATCGGTTAGATACAATGCTTTGAGATGTTTGAGACCTTTGTGATGGGTTTAGGGCTAGACCTAGGCCTACTACCGGTTTAGGGTTTATGATGACTGTTTCAGCTTAAATCACCCGTTGTGGTTTTGACTTGATTTCGTCTCAATATTGAAGTCTGCGTAAAGTACTCGCCTTCTATAAATTGCACCGATCGGGAACTGAGCATCTCTCCAAAGACAATTTCAAAGTTGTCTAGAAGTGCTGACCAAAATTTCAGATTTATTATAGCGCGCAATTATCCTTGTGTCGGATGTTTAAGAGCCTATTTCTATGGGGGGAGATGGCTAAGACTGTTTAGGACGTTTAGAGTTTCTTGTGATCAGAAACAAACATGATGGTAGATGTTACCGTTTTGAGTCTTTGAGAAGGATACATGTTTGAGAAGATGTTAGTGTGTATGATTGTTTGGTCTTCCAAGGCGGTGTTTTTATTGAGTAAGGTATTTTTGTCGAAAAACGGTTCTTCAAGCATCTGCGAGGTCTTGTGATGCTGAAGATTGATTTTTCTTTCATATGTCGCATTTCTTGCTTGAAATGTTTGCGGGCTTGAAGATGTTTTTCGATGTCGCAAGGGTTTAGTTTTAACCTTGCGGTAGAGAAACAATTTTTTGTTTGTGGATGTTCGCAGCCAAAACTGATGTTTCTGTTTGGATGTTAAATTGTTTGGTTTGTGATCGAGGCATTAGGACCAATGGGCCGCGTAAATTTGTCCTTGGGAGGAAGCGTCTTCCTTCACTGTGCTTTTTGAAGAGTTGGCCCTCCGATATTTATTTCGTGTATTTTTAAGGATGTCTCGTATAGATTTAGAAGCTTTGTTACGAGTTTTTCCTTATATGCCGCGTTTTATGTGTAAAACATTGGAGGCTTAAAGTGAATTGTGGAACATATAGAACTTGGTCTACTTTTCTACAAGGTCTAGTTTTTTTCATTCCGTTTGGTTGTTAGGAGTGAGTCTTGTTGCAAACACTTTTTGTATGATTTCCATTTCTTGGTTATACGATAATTATTTGCGTAATCATCACTTGGAATTTTTAGGCGAACAACGGATGTCGTTTTGCCATTAAATGATTGAATGGGGAGGTGGTCACTCAAATGTTCTGGCTTCACGTAAAGGCTGTGTTCAGCCGCATATCCGAGGACGTTATTGGTTAAGGATTAAACCTTGGCACTTTCGTGTTAACATTATGTCCTTAAAGGGGACCGTATTCTGGTTCGGGCTATTACGAGAAGGCGTAACTGGCCGAGGGCCAAAGAACGTTCGTCGAGATTATAGGCTAAGTATGCTGGAATTTTCTATGTTAAGATGGCCGATGGTGGTAGAAAACGATTTTCCACTTTAGGTTTTCAGTATACGATTAATGTGTTGTTAATTCTTCCTTTAGTCGTATGACAATTGTTTCGTTTTTCCCCAAGGAAAATGAGCCTAAGAGGCTTGATAAAGAACCTGTGCAGAGTCTGTTGCAGGATGATTTCCTGCTCTGATCTAACGAGGGGAATGAAAGGAAAAATCCAGCAAGCCGCAGGGCTGAAGAATAAGATCTGTAAGATCGTAGTGCAAAGAGATAAATTTAGGTTGGTCGTCCAAAGTCAGATCTTACAGCTTCATTTTTTTGCTATACGAAAAACACCTCTTTGTAAAACCTGTTATGTTTATCTTCGAAGTTTCTTCGTGTGACTTGATCTGATTATTCGAAGGATTTTCGTGTAAGTTTTACAAGAAGGCTTCTCATAAAAGTAACAGAGAACATTTCTCGTAGATTACTCCGGATGTTTGCGGGGTAAGATTAGGTTTTCCTCATTCACATTTTCGTATTGCAAAGTCTTTTTGCATGGTTCTTGTTTTCTATCAGACAGTTTCATATAAAATTTTCTAGTCATACAAAAGTAATGGGTGGCTGGTTTTATAAAGATAGTAAATCAGCGCTATATATGGTGGTGTCAAAGTAGCGATGTTTTTGCAGATTTTATTAGAGATATTTCTGCTTTGATTTTGATCTTTGGTGAAAGTTGTGTGGAGTCACTCATGAAATTTTATCGAAGTTTATTTCATTATGATCTAGTTGCATAAGGTTTTTGTGGGTGTTTGAGAGGAATTCTCATGACATATTCTTTTCGAGCAGAACGAATCGGTCAACCAGTGGTAGATCTAGTCCACGAGCAGGGAGAAAGCATTCCCATTGTTGTGCTTGTTCATACTTATTTTCTCAATTTTTCTTTGTCGCAAATGTTTTTGATGTTTTACGTGACTCACTTGATTTAACGGAAATTGGGAGCAATGCTTTGATGTTTGAAGTTTATCGTATAATTTTTAATTGTTTAGGTATGCCGCTAGCGTTTAGACAAATCTTAGATCGCCGTTTGCCTATCGGATGATTTCGATGGGTCATTTCATTGACTTATGTCGCAAGATTTTGCTTTGTTGAAAGCGTTTTTTTCGGATGCACCCTCCCTTTTTTTACGAAAGAAAACGGCTAAATCGATATTTTTAAGGATTGTGTAGGTTTTCTCTTTCGAGGATTAGGATGATCGATAATAGAAGTCGATTTAAAGACGATGTTGGGATTCTGAATTGGTGGTCTTCAGGTTGACACCTTAGAATATGTCGGTTTTGTGAATATTGTTAGGAACGAGTAGGTTTTAAAACGATGTTTGTGTCTCTAGTTCTTTCTTTATTTCGGAAGCGAGCAGAGTATGAGTGGCGATCATTTCTTGGTTTTTCGAGAATTTAGATTGGTTTGCAACATGTGCCTTAGATTTCTCGAAGATTCAGGTTTGCCTCTTCTCCATTTTGCTTCCTCATTTCCCCTTCCTCTTTGTTGTGGTCAAACTCGGTTAAGACGGAATCAACGTCAGAAACTTGCCGGGAAATGTCCTTTTTGAAAAGAGAGAGATAATATTTTGAAAAGAGAGGAGCGGGAAATTCAAAATCGAGTTTCGTATGAACTCTGAAATAGGGGTTCACACGATAAGTCCTCGAGAAAGGTTATTCTAGGCCTCAGACAAACGAATCCCCGAGCATCAAAACAACTAAACGACTCTAAGGTTCAATTGTCCAACTCACCGAATGGGCGATTTGGATTAAGCAAGCTATCCAACTTGCCCTCTCAGCGAGTTAGACCACATAAGCCGACCAACTCGCCCGTTTGGCAAGTTGGACTAGTCAACCTTGCTGAACGGGCGAGTTAGATCGACTGAGATGACCAACTCGCCCGTTCAAAGATTTGGACCAGTCTAACTTGCTGAACGGGTGAGAGGGATCGACCGAGACAACTAAATTCCCAAACGGGCAAGTTGGATCGACCGAGACAACCAACTCGTCCGTTCGGCGAGTTACACTAGTCCAACTCGTCCATTCGGCTAGTTGGACCAGTCCACCTCATCCATTCGGCAAGTTGGACCAGTCCAACTCGCCGGACGGGCAAGTTGGATCGACCAAGATGACCAACTAGCCCATTCGGCGATTTGGATCGACCAAGACAACAAACCTGCCCGTTCGGCGAGTTGGATCAACCAATCCATCTTCATCCCGTCATCGTAGCTCCCTTCTTCGAAATCGGATTGAACTAATTCTTTTTTCGTCTCAATAAGAGTTGCCGTTTAAAATTTACCGCAAGAACCTTTTCTCGTATACAATTCGAATTAATCGTGTAAGACGGGAAAAATTAACTAAAGATATAACGTTCTCTCTACTAGATCGGGAGAATCGTACGGTTTTATGAAACCATGTGCTATGGCTCGAATCCGTAGTCATTCCGATTTCCGATAGGAGTAGTTGACAATTGAATCCAACTTTTTCCATTATTTTCATTTCATACCTGTAATAGTGCGAAAGGAAAGCCCGGATCCAATCCAAGTTGTTCAAGAATATTGGCCTTGAGTTTCTCGACCCTTTGACTTAGGATTAGTCACTTATATTTCTTGATGGTGGAAGGGATATAACTCAGCAATAGAGTGTCACCTTGACGTGGTGGAAGTCATCAGTTCGAGCCTGATTATCCCTAAACCCAATGAATGTGAGTTTTTCTATTTTGACTTGCCCCCTCCCGATGATCGAATAAGAATGGATAAGAGGCTCGTGGGATTGACGTGAGGGGGTAGGGGTAGCTATATTTTTGGGAGCGAACTCCATGCGAATATGAAGCGCATGGATACAAGTTATGACTTGGAATGAAAGACAATTCCGAATCAACTTTGTCTACGAAGAAGGAAGCTATAAGTAATGCAACTATAATCTCATGGAGAGTTCGATCTTGGATCAGGATGAATGCTGGCGGCATGCTTAACACATGCAAGTCGGACGGGAAGTGGTCGCAAAGCGGCCTGGATCCGAAGCCACATGCTGTCAGTCCTGAAAACACAAATACGGCCACACTCGGCCAAAATAAACAGCCTATGAGACAAGTCTACAATGCCATTGGCAGCAACATGCCCGATAATATCTACACGACACACAGCTATACCATAAAGGTCTTACTAGAAAACAAAAAGTAAGAACCTTAACTCCGGAAAGAACAATGAAAGGCCTTATCCCTTCTACAAGGGTACATAGGCAGCCTTCACAAGGCGCAGCCCCAGTCCTACTGCATTCTGCTCTTAGAGGAATGGGTAGACCACTTTCAACGGACCTTTCCAACCATTGATTCTGCCTAACTTACTAAACCTGCCAAACCGCTCTCTAGAACCTCACGATTCTAACGAGCTTGGGGGCTACCTGTTGCGGTCAAAATCGGTTACGATGGAATCAACGTCAGAAAACATCCCGGGGAATTTCCTATTTGAATAGATAGAGATAGTATTTCCAAAAGAGAGGATGGGGAAAATCAAAATCCTCGAGAAATAGGGTTCACACGATAAGTCCTCGAGAAACTTTATTCTAGGCCTTGGACAAACGGTTCCCTAAACATCGAAACAACTAAACAAATATAAGGCTCAATTGCCCAACTCGCCGAACGGGCGAGTTGGATCAAGCAAGCCGTCCAACTCGTCCATTCGGCGAGTTGGACCTCATGAGCTGACCAAGTTGTGGGATGGGCGAGTTGGATCAACTAAGATGACCAAGTCGCCCGTTCGGCGAGTTGGATCGACCAGGCCAACCAACTCGCCCGTTCGGCGAGTTCGACCAGTCCAACTCTCCAAACGGGCGAATTGGATCAAACAAGCAATCTAACTTGCCCATACGAGTTGGATCAACCATCCATCTTCATCCCATCCTCTTAGCTCCCTCCTTCAAAATCGGATCGAACTCGTTCTTGTTTCATCTCGATCGGAGTTGCCGTTGAAACTTTACCGCAGGAACCCGTTTCCTTGTATAAAATTTGAATTAATCGTGTAAACGACAATGGTTAACTAAACACCTAAAGTTGTCTCCACCACTTAAACTCCTTTTCAACTGAAAATCCTAGTTTATTCATTTGTTTAAAAAATGTCACAAAGCGACCGGGATCCGAAGCCACACGTTGTGAGTCCCAAAAACATAAATAAGCCACACTCAGCCAAATAAAAAACAGCCTATGAGGCTAGTCTACAATGCCATCCGCAGCAACATGCCTCACAATCTCTACACGACACACAGCTAAACCATAAAGGTCTCACTAGAAAACAGGAAGTAAGAACCTTAACTCCGGAGCGAACTATGAAAGGCTTGATCCCTTCTACAAGGGTACATTGGCAGCCTTCACAAGGCGCAGCCCCAATCCTACTGCATTCTGCTCATATAGGAATGAGTAGACCACTTTCAACGGACGTTGTCAACCATTGATTCTGCTTAACTTACCAAACCTGCCAAACCGCTCGATAGAACCTCACTATTCTAACGAGCTGGGAGGCTTACTGATGGGGTAAAAATCGGTTACGACGGAATCAACATAAGAAACTTCCCTGGAAATTTCCTCTTTGAAAAAGAGAGATAATATTTTGAAAAGAGAGAGGCGGGAAAATCTAAATCCTCGAGAAAGAGGGTTCACACAATAAGACCTCGAGAAAGGTTATTCTAGACCTCGGACAAACGCAGCCCCGAGCATCGAAACAACTAAATGAATATAAGACTCAATCGTCCAACTCGCCGAACGGGCGAGGTTGATCAAGCAAGCCGTCCAACTCGCCCATTCGGGGAGTTGGACCACATGCGCCGACCAACTTGCCCGTTCTCCGAGTAGGACCGCATGAGCCGACCAACTCGCCCGTTCGCCGAGTTGGACCGCATGAGCCGACCAACTCGCCTGTTTGCAAGTTGGACCAGTCCAACTTGATGGATGGGCGAGTTGGATCGACCAAGATGACCAACTCGCCCGTTAAGCGAGTTGGATCGACCAAGCCAACCAGCTTGCTCGTTCGGCGAGTTGGATAACTTTAACTCTCCGAACGGACAAGTTGGATTTAACAAGCAATCCAACTTGCCCATTCGGCGAGTTGGATCAACCAATCCATCTTCATCCCGTTCTCGTAGCTCCCTCCTTCGAAATCGGATCGAACTCATTTTTTTGCGTCTCGATCGGAGTTTCCGTTGAAACTTTACCGCAAGAAACCGTTTCCTTGTATAAAATTAGAATTAATCGTGTAAAAATAACAATGGTTAACTAAACACCTATAGTTGTCTCCACTACTTAAACTCCTTTTCAAGTGAAAAGCCTAGTTTATTCATTTAAAAAAAATGTCGCAAACGACCGGGATCTGAAGCCACATGCTGTCAAAACATAAATACGGCCAAATATGGCCACACTCGGCATAATAAACACCCTATGAGGCTAGTCTACAATGCCATCGGTAGCAACATGCCCTATAATCTCTACACGACACACAGCTAAACCATAAAGGTCTCACTGGAAAACAGGAAGTACGAACCTTAACTCCGGAGCAAACTACGAAAGGCTTGATCCCTTTTACAAGGGTACGTAAGCAGCCTTCACAAGGCGCAGCCCCAATCCTAATGCATTCTGCTCATAGAGGAATGAGTAGACCACTTTCAACGGACCTTTTCAACCATTGATTCCGCCTAACTTACCAAACCTGCCAAACCGCTCTCTAGAACCTCACGATTCTAACGAGCTTGGGGGCTAACTGTTGGGGTCAAAATCGTTTACGTTGGAATCAACGTCAGAAACTTCCCGGGGAATTTCCTCTTTGAATAGATAGAGATAATATTTCAAAAAGAGAGGATCGGGAAAATCGAAATCCTCGAGAAAGACGATTCACACGTTAAGTCCTCGAGAAAGTTTATTCTAGGCCTCAGACGAACGGTTCCCCGAGCATCGAAACAACTAAATGAATATAAGGCTCAATCGCCCAACTCGCAGAACGGGCGAGTTGGATCAAGCAAGCCGTCCAACTCGCCCATTCGTCGAGTTGGACCTCGTGAGCTGACCAACTTTCCGGACGGGCGAGTTGGATCAGCTAAGATGACCAACTCACCCGTTCGGCGAGTTGGATTGACCAAGCCAACCAACTCGCCCGTTCGGCCACCCTCGGCCAAAAAAAAGCCTATGAGGCTAGTATTCTCTAGTTTCTGAATAAAATCATATTGATCTTTCTATCTTCTGATTCAAAGGAAAAGAGCCATTGGTCCTTAATTCCTCCAAGAAAGAATAAATCCGAAAAAGGCAAGTCATCCAAAATGAAGATCTTCTTATTCACATGCTTGCTGCTGTATGGTAAAATCATGTAGGGCTCTCCTGGGTCATTGGATGTGTCCTATGGAAGTCTTGGATCGTGTGGATGATGTCCTGGTTTCCTGATCTTGGTTTCGAAATGAGTCGACCAATTAATTTCCCAATCTTTCAATAAATGGCTCCTTATAAGAGGTCTTGAGAACTGGTTATATCTTCAACTAGACTCGGCCATTTATCATGATTCTATGCTTTTTGGATCCATAAAAGATCCCTCCTGACGTTCATTATCTATTTTGTCTTGGGGTGCTCTTTGGTTGGGCTGAGATACTTGCAGATGGATGGGCTGGAGAACCGCCTATTTGTAAAATCCAGATATCCTTGGTCCCTGAAGGTTTTCTTGTACTTCCAAGCCTCATTGATTCCTTGATTAGTAGGACTTCTTCTAAAATTGGTTTCATGCTAAAGTACTTTCTGGTTGCTGAGATGTTCTCCTTGGATTGAACCTCTGTCGTTGGTATCTCCAAGGCTACTGGTTTGGACAGCTTGGTTGAAATCTGGATGAGGCATGGATTTGAGGGCCGTGTCATTTCCTCCCTCTTGAAAAGGTTCCGACCTCGAAACTGTATAACCTACACAAATAGAGAGAAATTTAGGTTTCATCCTCTCTTGGGACTTTAGAATCTTACCTTTCTAGGATACTCTGGTCCGACCTAATGTTATCTTGTACTTTGGTAAATCTTTTCTGGAATTTTCAGCTTTGGTTCCTGTCATAAACTCAACATCTTGGGCAAAAGACAAGTGTGTTATGGCAGCCATGGAATAGTCAGAATATAAATTAGTTTTATGTATTCCAATTTCAGTTGATGGATAATCTTCTTGTTTCTCCTGTAAATGTCATCTAGGACATGAAGTACGATCCACATATTTTTCTAAACATCCTATTCTTTCTTGAAACGAATCAGATCATAATAAATAAGTATGCAAAATATCCAAATAATTGATTTTCGAACAAGGGAAAGTTCCACTTATCTGATTTTGAAGCTTGATTGGTGCATCCAATGGAACGGCCTGTATGTTTGATGACTGGTCTGGGGGTTCTTCCTGAAGTAAGATGCTTCTGGTCGTAATGCCATCTCCTTCAGAGAGGTGCTTAAGCAAAAAGTCATCCTTTGGTGGTGCCTTGTCTTCTCTCTTTAAGGCCACCTTCTTCTGCTGCATAGGTTGTTTGCTAAATGATGTACTTGTTTTATACCTTTTGGGACTAGACAAGCATATCATGATGGCTTTGGAAGTATCAGAGACTGAGCACACAAAATTACTCAAATTATTTTGTACCTCCTCTTGTGCTTGAACCGAAACATCTTCTAGTTTCAATGGACCACTATTGGCTGGTTTAATTTCCTCTTGTGGGTCTGTCTCATGGATGATTTCTTCTTATTTTAACCTTAGACCCCCGTCCTCCTGGCCCTTGTTGAGACCTACATAATATTCCTTTGGACAAGACAAGTCCATTATACCAGAAATAGGAAATTTACATACCAAGTGAGATATAGCTTCTCTAGTTGAATCCAAGTCAACTTCTACTGAATGGGAAGTCTCTACTTGCCTAGTTGGACATGTTACAGCAAAGTGGCCTTTCTCATGACATCTATAGCAAATGGTTTCTACTGGTTTTGAAGGCTTAGAAGACTTACTTGGTTTCTTTTTCATATTGACCTTACGCGAGGGCTTGGCACTTTGCTCTTGAGCTTTGGCTTGCAGAGTTGGATCTACTTGCACGCCATTGAACCTTTCTGGTGAGGTATGTTCTGTTTTTCCCTTGATGATGAAATTTGACTCCTGGTTTGGTTTTGGGTCATGAGCCTTCTTTAGCTTAACCTTTCGTTTTGGCCTTGTTGCGAATATCAGCCGCCTTGGTTTAGGATTAGTGTTGTTCTCGAAATAATCTTTTCCATTGATCCCAGCTTTTACTACATACTCCTCACGTAATATTTCTTTCATGTCCTCCCAGGAAGCTTCTGATGGGTGGTCATCGAGCCAGTAATAAGCTTCAACATCCCAATGCACAAGTGCATTCTTAGTAAGAGTATCTTCAGCAATGTTCGGTTTCTTTTCTTCTTGAATGTTGTGATGTTGAAACCATTCTTCCATTTCTTGTTCCCACCTTTGGTAATCTTCTAGTCCTTGTTCATGACCTGAGAAACAAATATGATGTGTCTGATGGCCGGCCTCATAGACATATTCATCACCTCCAGTTCACTTAAGAATTCTTCCTCCTTAGCAAATCAATGCTGGTTTTCTGCCTCATCTTCATAGCTTGGTTCAACATCGCCTAAACTGATTTGGAATTCAGTTTCATCTTGTTGATCATCTTCTAGATCAAAGTAATTACACCATGGTCTCTCTTCAGCATAAGAATCATCTTTAGTTTCTTTTTTTCACCAGATTGGAAACATGCTTCTCCTCCATCAACATCTTCATAAACTTCTTCGGTTTCAGATAAACCTTCTTCTCGCTGACATGCTTTTTCTAGACTGATTTCAGAATCAGCTTCCTCTCGCCATGAGTCTTCCTGATCAGCTTCTTGATCATCACGTTCTGCATTATCTCCAAGGAAGTCATCTCCTTTATTGAAACTGATATTTGGTTCAGTTTCTCCCTAATACCCTCATCTCCATACTCGGATATAGATTAGTTACCATCAAACCATGACCCATCTCAGCCATCCTCTTCATCAGACCAAGCCTGGTCGGTTTCATCAAAATAGGACTGTTGGCTTGAATCATAAGAGCTCTCGTCTTCTGAATTTTCTTCCATGGTTAATCGACTGTATTTTCTTAGTTTTCACCGTGAAAAAAACAGAAAAAGGTATCAATTCTTGCTTAACAAAATAGAAGGAAAGAGGAACAAAGAGAAAAATGGAAACTTGGTATTTGTTTTTTTTTGTTTTGAAAATTTATGAAAACAAATAGAAAATTAACTTCTTCTTTTTTTTTGAACTTTATCAATGAAAAACCAAGAAATATATAAAATAAAACAATAAAATTAACTTTTTATTTTGGTTTTCTATTTAAAAAAAAATCAAAGAAAAATAAAAAAAACATATTATGCTTAGATGCAAATAAACCGAAAAAAGAAAGTGGAGCTAGGCAAGTAAATACAAACACAATTTTTTTGGCTTTTAAAATTTATATGAATCTAAAATAGAAATCTAGCTATCTTTTTTTTGTCTCTCCCTGGTTTTAACACCAAGAACAAGCAAATGGAAAAATGGACAGAAATGTAATCAATATGATTCTTTTATCAGTTTTATGATTTTTAAAAAAATGCTACAAAGATAATGGATGGATCGATATCACCAGATACATGAGTTTGAGCTCTGATACTAAAAATGATACAAGTCTAGGCTGAGAAAGGCTTATAAACTTCTGGACCAAAATGGTGGTCGATCTGAGATATGATCAAGTGGTCGATGAACCCGATTAAAGGATGGCTGAAAAATTTGTACCTGAAACAAATGCAAATAAGGTGACTATCAGTTAAACTAATAATAAATCAGAAGGTATGAATGAGATAAAAAGATAAAAGGAATGGTCGAAATGGCGGGTACAATGGAGCAAAGTTTGTTGGATGTATATCGCTCTCAAACTAAGTCGGCGGATGGAATGGTTCGATGGATAAGGATTGACTCTCTCAATCAATGGACGAACAGACTGAATTGAATCTCACAAAACTCTCTGGACGAGGCTTCAATAGCACCAAGTGAATCTCAGATCTAGAACTAAATAACTAATAACAAAGAATACATAACTTTGTCAAAAACAGAAAACAATTTCTTATTACTTTCAATGATCAAGGGTGCTTTACAATGAACTATGACCTGAGCTTATATAGGCTTTGCACTGCGACTATTAACGTTTTAATACTCTATAAAGGAAATAAATTAATGAAAATAAAGTTAATGGTCTTTGTTTTCAATAAATTAGTTGTTCGGCTAATTTGTAGCCATTTAGAAGATCTTATCTTGTATCTTAATATCTTAGTTATGTATCCATGAAATAGGAGTCTCTGGTTTCTGAATAAACTCATATTGATCTTTCTATCTTCTGATTTAAAGGAAAGGAGCCGTTTGTCCTTAACTCCTCCAAGCAAGAATAAATCCCAAAAAGGCAAGTCATCCAAAATGAAGATCTTCTCATTCCCATGCTTGTTGGCGTATGGTAAAATCATGTTGGGATCTCCTGGATCGTTGGATATGTCCTTTGAAAGTCTTGGATTGTGTGGATGATTTCCTGGTTTCCTGATCTTGATTTGGAAATTATTGGACCAATTAATTCCCCAATCTTTCAATAAGTGGCTTCTTATAACCGGTTTTGGGAAACTGGTTATATCTTCAATTAAACTCGGCCATTTCTCATGATTCTTGACTTGTTGAATCTATACAAAATCCCTCATGACGTCCACAATCGAGTTTGGCTTGGGCCGCTCCTTGGTTGGGCTGAGATTCTCTTCTAAGGGCTGAGACTGGCAGATGAATGGGCTGGAGAACCTCCTATTTGTAAAATCCATATCTCCTTGATCCGTGAAGATTTCTGGTAATTCTAAGCCTCAGTGATTCCTTGCTGAGTAATACTTCTTCTAAATTTGGTTTCATGCCAGAAGACCTTCTGGTTGGTTATATGTTCGCCTTGGACTGAACCTTTGTCGTTGGTATCTCCAAGGTTACTGGTTTGGAAAGTTTGATTGAAATCTGGATCAGGCATGGATTTGAGGGCCGTATCAGTGAGATGGCAGCGGATTCCTTCGCGGGATAGATCCGTCCGCAAAGGAGGCTCGTTGGGTGTACCGAAGACGGAATATGGAGGTCGCTGGGATTGTGGAGAACCCTCGCCTTCAGTTCACGAATGAGTTTGTTGAGCTGAAGAAGACATACAAGTCCGTTGACGACTACCGCGAGTGTTGCGGTGCCCTTGGTGGATTTTATCTTACGCAGTCCCCTAAGTATTCTTACGAAGAGGGGATAGCCAAGCAGTTGAGTCGCATGCGTACGAATGCGAATAAAGACTCCATGATTCCCCGGATCAAAGACAGGATCTGGGATCAGTGGGCTCCGATTTTTGTGTATCCTGATTCAGAGGAAGTCGGAATGGGAGTCCCGGCGAGACTGGTGAGGTGAACCAGCCGACAGCCCCTGTTAACGACTGCTTGTTCGGGAGGTCGATGTCCGGAAACTATGATCCTGATTCATAGGGCGTTGTTGGACTTGATGAGAATGTGTTCTCTTTTATAATTATGTTTCTAGTTTATGCTTGGCAACGTGTGGTCGTTTGACGTTTTTTAGGCCGAGTTTGGCCGTGTTGGACTGTTGGAACTGGTCACTTGTGGCTTTGAATCCCTTCCCGCCTTGCGGCTTTATTGAATGAACTATGTTTATTTTAAAATAACCTTAGAGTGTTTTGACTGAGGATGGAGAGAAGAATATGAGTTGTCGTCTCATATCTAACACTTGGTGAGTCGTTCTATTCGTTGCTTGTTTAAGACGGGAATGTTCAAAAAATTTCTAAAATTTTTGCGAAGTTTTGTGAGCGTTTAGATATGAACGGAGAGAAATGTTTTAAGATCTTTTATCGGTTTGATATCATGCCTTGAGATGTTATAGAACAGTTTGCTGGGTTTAGGGCAAGACCTAGATTTACTCTCGGTTTAAGGTTTTGCAATGACTAATCGGCTGTTGGCTTACCTGTTATACGACATGTATGGTAAGAATCGAGCATCTCTCCAAAGACAATTTTTAAGTGGTTTGGAAGTGCTGACCAAAAATTTGGATTTCTTTTATAGCGCACTATTATCCTAGTTGGATGTATGAGGACCAAGGAATGGTCTATTTTATCATCCTTTTAGAGAACGGTTGGTGTATTCGCTGGGGCCAGTCGATGAATATGATGTAAGAGCACGTGCTTGTTCATAGTCGCGGTCGGACTGTTTTTGCTTTTCAAGACTGGAGATATTTTTTCGAAGATTTTATGCGACGTCTCACTTTGTTTCCCGAAAATATACCATGCGTGAAAGATGGTTTCAAATTTTTTAAACTGGGGTCGTCTCGTGTTTTGGTCGGAAGTTATGTTCACACGCGTGACTGAAAAATGTTTTGAAGTATTGACGAAAACGTTTTTTCCGTTTGGAATTTTGAATAGCTATCGATTGACTGATTTTATCGTAAAATTTTTAGTTTCCGGATTGTACGATAGATGTTTCGTTCTTACTTAGGTATTTCCGAACGCGTCTTGTGTTGTTTATGTGTTAAAAAGAGCCGCGAGACTTTATGGAAATCCTTATTAGCCCTGTTCGGTGTGTAATCGCCGAGACCAGCGTCAGCGATCAAAATTAAAACGTGGAAGTGAAGAAAGATTAGTTGGATTTAGTCGCAGCGATCGAGTAAAGCTTCAAATGTAACAGACGTCGGGACGCCAGAGTTAATAGTGTCACCATTTCTGCAATCTAAAGTCTACTTTTAAACGCCAGCGACACTTTTTCTCTCATCTCTTCTCTCTCATATGTGCTCTGTTTACTGTCGTCTGTGTGTTTTAATGGTTTCTTGTCGCTGACGCTGCGTCTTTCTTCCGAACAGGACTATTGTGTTTTTCTTATTACCGGAAAAAATTGAAAATGTTGAGTACAAGGGAAATATTGGAAAATTGTGGGATTATACAAGTTTATGTATACATACCCACTCCCCCCCCCTTTTAAAGCGGGGGATAGCTGAACTCTTCCTTCGACGAGCTGCCCACGTAGCCCTTTCGAGGATCAAGCCATCTCGTAGTTCAGTTGGCGTCATGAGTGTTTTTACTCGGTTATTATGCCTGGATCGATCGCCTTAGTTGTAGCTGGATCGACGTCTTCTTCCGGGTTTATCTCCTCCGGTTTGGTCAGGGCGTTGGGATCGGGAACTTCCTGGTTTTTGGTGTCCAAAATTGTTGCTTGAGTAGACGATGTCGAATCGTATTTATTCAAAGTGTTTTCAGCCAATGGCTGAGTTATCTTCGCGCGTTTTGGTTTTACCGTCGCGGTAATCGTGACTTGTCTCAGCTTAAGTCCGGATAAGTAGCAAAGTCATGATTGCTTCTGGCATCACCATATTGCAGCAATTCCATGAGGAGTCAGGAATTTAATGCCTAGATGATATGTCGATGGGACTGCCTTCAAGGTGTTTATCCAAGGCATTCCCATGATAACGTTGTAGATTTCTGGGTGGTCGACCCCGAATTCCATGATTTTTGTGACTTCCTTTGCAATGACTGGGAGTTTGATCGATCTGAGCGTCATCGACGTTATGTCCGAAAAACCGGTTAACGGTTTTGGCATTGGGGTGACTTGTCCCAGCTCGACGTTCATCTTTTTGGGTGTGTCAAGGAAGATGATGTTGAACGTGCTACCCGTGTCCACGAGGACTCTGGTGACTTCGAGATCCCTAATTAGGAGATCGATTACGAGTGGGTCTCTGTGGGGCTGGTCGATTCCACGAGCTTCCTCTCTTCTTCGAAGGTTACAGCTTTGTTTGGAAAGTTGAGGGGTGGAGACCAGCTTGGCCAGCTTGCGCTTGACTCATCTTTCCGCTGATAGGACATGATCGACGAAACCATATCACTTCAGTATTGCGATCCTCTGATGATCATATTTACTCTGTGACGGTTGTTGTCGTTGCGCTTTTCTTCTTGTTTCCTTCCACGCTTTTCGACCGACTGATTTCCCCGGGAAGAGTTTTCCGATTGCAGAGTCTTGTCAGTCTTTAGGCAATTGGAATCGCGGATGAGATCCTCTATGCTCGTTATATGGGAGAGCTCTCCTGCGAGCAACTTCTAACCCAACCATACCCCAAGACCTTTGCAATTCACAGTCATGTGAAGTCGCAGAAGGTGTTCTCGTCTTACTTTGAATTTTGGGTGTATGTGTTGCATGTCGTCCGCCCTTTTTCTGAGCCGGAGTTGATGGCATAGTTATGCGCTCCCTGGAGACCTTCCCCTTGTGATGGACATACTTTTCGTTGTTAGGGTTTTTCTTTTTCGGCTTCTGGTCTGATGCCGAATCTTTTGAGGACGTCTTCATCGGCTTATAATTTTGCGACATGACCTTGGTCGCTTCCTCAATGATAATGTAGTCCATGGCTTTGTGGAGCGCATCTTGGATCGTGTGCGGCTTTTCGAAGGTTATCCATTTCCTGAATTTCGACTAGTACCAGAGCGTTTTGCGGAGCGCATATATGGCCACCTTGTTGCTTATTCCACTAACTCTAGACATGACGATTTTGAATTTGTTCATGAAGTAGCAAAAAGGTTCGTCTTCCTTCTGAGCCAGGCTCCAAAGGTCGACATCAGAGGTTTCTCGGTCTATGATAATAGAGTACTGTAGAAAATCCGAAGCGAGTTGGCGAAAACTTCTGATGGAGTTTCGCCTAAGTCGAGAGAACCAGTCGAGCGCTGTACCTTGGAGTTCTCGACGAAAAGTTGACAATGGCCAGCGTCTCTTTCGTTTTCTCTGAATTTCGCCCTTCCCATTGTGAGCTGGAAGGCTTGTAGGTGTGCCTTGGGATCCGTCGTATCGTTGTAGGTGGGTAACTTGATCATTCCAGGATCTGATACTCTGGGATCGGTGATGCAACCTGTGAAAGGCGTTTTATGGGCTTCCTCAAGCAGTCTAGTAGCTTGGTGAATTTGAGATTTCACTGCTCTTACTTCCACAACCGTTTTCGTGATGTAGTCGCGGAGATCTCGAATCTCAAGATATTGTCCAACGGTTTTCCGACCTTGTCGGCAATTGTTGCGAGTGATCTAAGCCTGCTCTTCGGCTAATTTCTCCTGTCTACCCAGAAGATGTTTTCTTCTTTTTCGGTCATGGGTTTGACGAACAAGGAGTATTCCTTAGCCGTAGGGCTTCTCATCTTTCTTGGATGCATGTCAGTGTCTTCTTCCGAATTATCGGACTGATCGCTGGGATGCAAGTCGACATGTTCGACCTCGTGTTCCTCTATTCTATGCTCCAGTGGTGGGGGGGGGGTTCAGAGTTATTCTGAGCCGGGGTTGTCTTTCTGGAAGTTATTCCTGATGGATTTTCCCGCGAGTTTTCAGGCCTGTCCAGTGGAGTTGCGAAGTCAGGTCTTCTCCCGCGAATCCTAGTGGTTCCACGAGGAAGAATTACTCGGGCCCTCATTGTTAGGGTTTTGACCTGTTTAGCGAGAGATTCCATGAGTTTTCCTGTTCTACCAACTTCTTTTCAAAAGTGTAGAACATCTTTTTTATATCTCCTCAAACGCCGTGGTATTAACCGCGGTAAGGTTCGCTGCTGGAGTGTTGATGTCATCGCAGATGCCTCCATCATAACGAGTTTGTCGATTGGTTTGATTATCAATAGACATGTCGGATCGAGCGTTTGTGACAGAGAGCTTGATTGATCTGTACCCCCCTCCTTATAGCGCCAAACAGGTAAAGCCTCGGCCGCATGAGCTGTTGGCAAGTTCCCTAGTTCTAACCACCTAAGACTTGTTAACCTAGTTGAGTGGCAGCTCGAAAATAGAAAACGGAAAATTTCTTAAATCGCTCTAAGTGCTAAGTTGTAAGTGTATTCTGTGTCTCTCTCGTCTCTAACTTTTGTGTTCCTTACATACTCCTCTCAAGGCGGTTTCCCCTTTCCTTTTCTACACTCGAGGCGTATTTATCACTTTGTGGAAATATTCCATTTTCTTCGACCTTGATGATTATCCCTCGAAACTTAATAGTATCTTCCAAACTTCACATTTACCTTCTCCTGTGAACAATAGATAAACCGTCATAGTATCCTTGGGCTCAATCCCGTCTAAATTCGTAAGTGGGCTTTTAGCCGCGTTTTAGACCTTTTCGGATCGTTTTTTGACCTTAAATGTTTTTTACAGTTTCTAAGAGAGAAAACCTTTGATACGATATCAGTTTTATAAAAAGTTCAAATGACTCATAGAGTTGAGGCAACTTCGGTGTTAATTCAACCGTCGCCGTTTTATACGAACAATATGGATTCATACGAGAAAACAAGTCTTACTGTTTTTATCGTAAAGTTCCAACGGTAACTCTAATCAAGATGAAACAGGTGACAGTGTGATCAAGTCATTGACCGGAAGCGAGTTGGATGTCACCGTCGAACTCGACATCAGGAAAATTTTGATTGCTCAAAAAACTCGCCTGATGGCAAGTTGGACTTTCACCGTACAGCTCGTCATCAGGCGAGTTGTGACAGACCATCCAACCCCGCTGATGGCGAGCTGGACCATCCCCATCCAACTTGAGAACAGGCGAATTGGAACAGCCCATCCAACTCGCCTGATGGCCATCCAGACTGTCCCCTTCCAGCTCGTCCAACTCGCCTGATGGCCAGTTGGATTGTCTCCATCCAACTCGCCATCAGGCGAGTTGTGCCAGCTCATCCAACTCGCCATTAGGAGAGTTGGGCCAGCTCATCCAACTCACCTTATTGGTATTTTGATAAACCACATCCAGATCGCCATCATGTGAGTTGTATCAGCACCATCCGTCTCGGTTCCGGTCAATGCCTCAATCAAATTGTCTCTTGTTTCGTCTCGATTGGAGTTATTCTTGGAATTTATGATAAAAACTGTAAAGACTTGTTTTGTCGTATGAATCCAAATTGTTCGTATAAAATGGCGACGGCTGACTTAACACCGAAGTTTCCTCAACTATACGAGTAATTTGAACTATTTATAAAACCGATGTCGTATCAAAAGTTTTCTCTCGGAGAAACCGTTAAAACATTTAAGTTGAAAAATTGCCCGAAAGGTCTAAAATGCGGCTAAAACAACTTAAATTTTAGACGAGATTGAGCCCAAGGATACTATGATGGTTTATCTATTGTTTGCAGGAGAAGATAAACGTCAAGTTTGGAAGATAATGTCATGTTTCGAGGGATAGTCATGAAGATCGAAGAAAACGAAATATTTCCGCAAAGCAATAATTACGATTCGGGCGCAAAAAAGGAAAGGGGAAACTGCCTTGAGAGGAGTATATAAGGAACACCAAAGTTAGAGACGAGAGAGACACAAAATACACAGCAAACTTAGCACTTAGAGCGATTTAGGAAATTTTTCGTTTTCTATTCTCGAGCTGCGACTCAACTAGGTTAACAAGTCTTAGGTGTTTAGAACTAGGGAATTCGCCAACATCTCCTGTGGCCAAGGCTTTATCTGTTAAATCCGGGAACTCTGGGAAAGTTAGGGTTTCTTAACTTTCCTTATTTTACGATCAACAGTGCAAATTTTGGTTCCAACAGAGTTTGGCTATACGAGAGCCATTTTTGGAAAACTCGCATTTTGCAGCTGTTCCGCAAATTTGGTTTCTGAGTTTTATATCAGAAACTATAGCTGTGATGGGCTTAATTAAAGCGACTAAACTTTATCAGAGTTTATTTACGTAGGATTGATCCGAGGGATTTTTGAGTAGCTTTTCCGAAGTAAGCTTAGGTGTAAATTGTCGAGAATGCATCGAATATGTTACTATAGAAGTGACACTTGAATTTTTTGAAATCTTAAGTTTCAGAAAAAGTTTTAACAGTGAGAGATATGATCTCCCATTTTTCTTAGTTTAGTCTTCGTTAGCCGTTTTCGAAATTTATTCAGAAGAAGTACAGTAGTGGGGGTTATGTACCCAATTTTATATGCCTCCTTTTTCCGCAAAAAAAACCTAGAATTTCTCCGCGATTTCTGGGAGAGCAAGTTTTATTTTGCTGAAAAGTTTTCAGAAAACGTCTTTTGGTCGAACCCTTATGCGTTAAAATTTTCTACAACTCGATAATGAGACGAACTTTACGTGGTTTGATTGATTTTATTGTTGCCCTTTCTGTTTAGAGAGAGAAATCACAAGCTCGTTTCGATCCTCTTCATGTGACGAAAAGTCGTGACTAGGTTTTTGTTTTTTTACGAGCACTGCAGTGTTTACGTATGGATTGCCATAGGAGCAGTCAATGCTGGAGTTGTTTTACCTACGTTGTTGCGAACTGCGAGTTTATCTTTCATATTTCTGGACATCGTTTCGATCACACGTTTTGTGGCCATGCATTAGAGTAATGCGCCCCTCCTTCTAGTGCCAAACTGTGGGAATCGAAATTCGCACTGTCGAATTATAGTGAACAGAGGAAAGCAAAGAAAATCCTACTTTCCTTGAGGTTTGGATTCTCTGCAAGAGCCAACAACACGTAATGGAATAAACAAAAAAATATGAAAAGATAACAAAACAAATTAAGAAAAGTTTGATTTTTCTTTCAAATTCTCGTAAGAGCATAGGGATTGTTACAATAGAATGAAAAAGCTTTGGCTGCAAGAGCTGTAAGCGACTTTTCTAGTTCTAGCCACTTACAACCTTAAACCTAGTTTAGTCGCAGCTCAATAACAAAAGACGAAAAAATAAGAAAAGGGTTTTTGATTGATTTCATACAAGACCTTATGAAAGGCTTCCTACGTACCCCCTTTGAGGATGAAGCCAAACGTATTTCAGTTAAAGAGTTTGAACAAGAGATCGAACTGCCTTAGCGAGTAAGTCTAGTAATCGAGTGCAAGACATAAAAAAACCAGCATGTCGAGAATTCTCGTTCCTAAGTGCTAAGTTTTGCTCTGAAAATTCTTGTTCCGGTGTCCGTTGTCTCCCTTTCTTCTCTTATATAGGTCTTCATGGTCCGTTGTCTTTCCTTTTCTGCCCCCAATTCGAGTTTATCCTTCCGCATAAATCTTCTTTATCTTCTCGCTTTTTCATAATTATCTCGGAACTTCACAATTATATTCCTTCCCATTTATCTTCTGTGGATATCCAGTAGACTGTCATTATAGTTGGGCTCATTCTTTTCTAAAATCGTAAAGGGGCTTTATATTTTAAACCCTTTCGGTTCGTTTTGCGATTTAAGAAATTTTTACGATTTATTTCGGAGAAATCGTCCTTCATATGATTTCACGATACGGGCTCTGCAAAATAATAAACCAAACGTATAGTCGAGGTAACGTTTGGTTTTTACGTTAACTGCTACTGTTTTATACAATGGAGTTTACGAGAAAACAAGTCTTTGCGATATGTATCGTAAAACTTCAAACGAAATCCAATGGAGAAGAAATAAGAAAAATCATAGTCAATATTCAAAGGAGAAAGTGATGAAGAGGATACGGTCTAGTCGACCATGGGCGAGTAGACTTTGCGTTTGTCTAGTCTCTCATGGACGACTAGACATTGCGTTCATCTAGTCGCCCATGGTCGACTAGACGTTGCGTTCATCTAGTCGCCTGTGGTCGACTAGATGTTGCGTTCGTCTAGTAGCCCGTGGATGACTAGACGTTGCGTTCGTCTAGTCGCCCGTGGACGATTATATGTTGCGTTCGTCTAGTCGCCCATGGACGACTAGATGTTACGTTCGTCTAGTCTCCCATGGGCGACTAGAAGTGGTGTGCGTCTAGTCGCCCATGGGAAACTAGACTTCCTCATGTGTCTAGTCACCCATGGATGACTAAATGTTGCGTGTCTAGTCGCCCACGGGCATCTAGACTTGACTCGTTGGCCGGGACGAGACGGGTTGGGCGATGAGGAGTTCAAATAAGAGTATTTCTTGCTTTCTTTTTACTCGAAAGAGAGATAATGTTTCAGCAGCATCTTTTAGACATATTTTCTATCGTGACAGTCTTTGACCCCAACAACCATAGACTGTTTTGTAAAATTTGTCATTACTCACAAAAACCTTCCGCAAGAACGTTTTTCCAATCATTTTATCTTTGGATAGTGATATAGCCTATTTATTACTAGTTTTAGGCCATGTTATAGGCTCTATTTAGGGTCTATTATATGTGTCTAGTCTATATTTTGGAGTATTTACAGGTCTAGGTACTCATTAGAAGCAATTGGAGCTTTTGGGCTATTTTGGAGCATTTAGGATGCTCAGCCAGAAACTCAGAGTCGGATTCAGTTTTTTATGAAGCATCCATCGACGTGACACATTTTGCGTCGATCGACGGCCAAGTCGGCTGCGAGATTAATGAAGACTTGAGAATTACAAGTTTTACCCAAAGGTTTCATCATCTGCAAGACAATCCCTGGCCAAAATTTAGACTATTTATTAGGGTTTTCTATCTTACTTTAGGAGGCCGCCAGAGAAATAGTTCTAAGAGCTAAGAGTTGGAATATCTTGCTACATCTATTGGAGAGAGAGATCTGACCATTATTACAGAGAAGATCTTGAACTCCTTATCTTCTTACTCAATTTATTTAATGCAATTTATTCAGACTTCAATCATGTTCTTTACTACTATGTCTGAGTAATTCGTTGTTAGATTTAGGGTTCTTCAATGGTAGTAATGTCATGTTGATTTTATTGAATTGTTAGGGTAATTTTCTTGGTTCTTTGTTCAAGTTGCTCTTAATTCTAAGTTGAATTTGATCACCTCAATTTTAGAAGTTAGGGTTCCATAGCGCAAGTGAGAGCCTGGTTATGACCATGAACCTATCTTAAACAATATAAATAACTGGTAACAAACGAGAGTTGAATTAGAAGTTTAGAGAACCCATCAAACCGCGAAACCAGTACCGTTTAGAAAGACAATCGATCGATACCACCATATGGACATGGACCGATACTCATCTGAGATGTGCAAGAGCGTTCTCCTAAACCCTGAGGTTTGAGTTCAAGAATGGTATTTAATTAAAATCCTAGAAATCTTTTAGTCTACAACGCCTCATCCTACCTGAGAACTAACCCTAAGTCTAATCCCTTAATTTAACCGTCACAATTCAAATCAATCTTGAAATCACTCTATTTATTATTATTATTATCAGTTATCTAGATTTAATACGACTGCAATAAGTCTATTGTGCAAGCCTAGAGTCTCTGTGGATTCGATCCCTAAGTACTACATTGAACCTCTAATTTTAGAGAGTAAAAGTGGGAAATAGTGTTAATTTTAGAGTGATATAAAACCCCATCAAATTTGGCGCTGTTGTTGGGGACTCTTTCTTATTGCCATTAGATTTCGTTTAAATTATTGTCTAGATTTTTATTTTACTTTTTGCTAAATTATTCTTTCCCTGATCCTTTGACAAACCTACTTAAAAGGAGAGAATATGGATTCATGACAACAAGAATCGATCGACAGAGCGCATCTGGAGGCGATCGACGCGAGTCCACTACTGTCGGGCGACACCCTTCCAATGCCATCAATCGATACCGATCACCCGGAAGCAGGTAAGTATGACTTTACTGATTCTGAAAATAAGAATAGAGTCTTGATAGAACCAATGAACAATAAAAGCAACAAAGCAAGCCAACTTATTAATCATCAGGGGGCCGAAATCCCTGATCAAATTACAAAATCTCCAAAGAATGAGATAAAGCAAGAATTGCCAATGCTCGATTACATAAACCCCAGCAGGACCTATTCCAATAGGTCCGCAATTAGATTATCAGAAAACCATACAAGAAGCTCTGAGCTTGATATCGACTTCGTAATTATGGCGCGCAAAAAATCATTTATGTGGTTTTCCTACGAAACACTCGAACAATCACATCTGCTTGAAGACATGGGAACTGCGATTTTAATCGCTGCAAACTTTTTCTTATTTTCCCTTGAAGGTGATGCCAGAAGGTGGCTGAACCAGCTACCACCAGGATCCCTGACTTGTTGGGAAGATATTAGAAGCGCCTTCATCAGTCACTTATTTGACGAGAGGAGATATTGGGGGGCGAGAAGAGAAATATCCACATTCATTCAAGGTAGCCGTGAATCTTTTAAAAACGCCTGGACAAGATTCAAGAGCTACCAGCTTTCGTTCCCTGACCATAGATTATCAGAACCTCAACTCGTAAACACTTCCTATAGAGGACTAAACCTAGACTATCAAACCATCCTTGATACAGCCAGCGAGGGGAACTTCGGTACCCGAAACCCTGCAAGCGCTAAAAATCTGATAGAAAGCATAGCTTTAGGTAGAACTTTTGAAAAACGAGACACCGAAAGAGACTCTGGCATCAATTTTGGCTTTGAAAAGCGAGTTGAGTTCTCTAAAGTGATGAGTATGAACAACAAACGATTTAGAGAAAGCGCTGGTAATTTCACAGACACAGAAGAAGTTCAAAGTCAAAGATGAATCAAGCCTTCACAGGAAAACATAGAATAGCCGCTAACCTTAATGGGAAGTTAGATCTGATATACTCAGAGATGACGGAAAAATTCGAAACTCTAAGGGAACACATTAAGAGGATCGACAGCCAAGTGGCGAGTAACGCTATGTCCATCGGGAGATAGGACATATTCTTACCTAACCCCAGGAGCTATTGCAATGTCGTGGCTCTATGAAGTGGTAGGCAACCCACCCCTGGCGTTAAAGAAAGCATCACTATCGATGAATTCGCGAAAATTGTGATAGATGAAAAAGAAAAATTCTACCCCGTCTCACTCGTAACTAACGAGCAAATTCCCGAGATCGTTCCGGAAACAGAAGAATTGGACCAGAGTGACGACCTTGAGGGGTTGTTTAATAAACAAAAAGAAAAGATCACGGAAGTAGGAAACATCGATCGCCATTCATCCCCGAGAATCGAGCGACACTCCGAACCTATAATCGATCGACACTCTGAAGCAAGAAGCGATTGACACTCTGATCCAGAACCAACAGAACCGGTTAGAACAAGGGTCTACCAAGCAAACACCCCCTTTCCTCCAAAAAAATGCTAAGCAGAAAAAGAAGAAGCTAGATAAAGCAATATGCAAGAAAGCGTTTTGAAAAAGTAAGCATTGAGATGTCGCTAAGAGAAGCCATTCACATCTCGTCTGCATTAAGAAGTACGTGAAAGATGCGGTATAGCAAGGATTCCATAAATCAGAACACTGCGTGATGATGGTATCCGAAGAAGTGAGCGAAATTATTCAAGGAAAACTCCAGTGAAACTCCCTGATCCCGGTAGTTTTGTTCTGGGCTGCACTATTACAATAAGAGAGATTCCAAAGATCCCTCTGCGACTTAGGCTCTAGTGTAAACTTGATGCCTTATTCAGTTGCAATCACCCTCGGGCTAACACAATTTCAACCTACCAGGGTCACTCTCGTTTTAGCTGATAGATCCACTAGAATTTTGGAAGGCGTGCTTGAGGATGTGCCGTACGCATTAATGACTGCGATATACCTCCAGATTTCATAGGTATTAAATATGAGCAAGAACCAAGAAACCAGATTATTTTAGGAAGACCTTTCTAGGCCACTGACGGATCGATCTTTGATGTCAGAGGAGGGCGTATATGCCTCAACATCGGGAAGATACCGATGGTCTTTGACATGGAACAAATAATAAAACAGACCTTGATTGACGGTCAAACCTACCATATAGATTATCTTTCCGACCTTGCAGAAGAATTCTTCATGGTTACGTGCTCAAACGAACCTCTCGAGAGAGCAATTACATCTCTTGATGGGGACATCTTTGCGATAGATTACCGGAATGAAGATTATAAAAGGTTGATGGATGCCACAGAGGAAGTCTTTAATGTTGATATTGAGGAACTCAATCTATCCACCCCCATCGATTGACCCCGCGATACAACCATCGATCGACAACGTACCGTAACCGATGACTGGAGCAAATCGAAAGCACCTAAAATCGAGCTTAAACCACTCTCCACTGGTATTAAATATGCTTTTCTCTATGAATACTCCTACCATGTCATCATAAATGAAAACTTGAGTAGCGGAGAGCAGGTTGTTGCTGAATAAATTGCGGAAGCACCACAAGGCTCTCGGATATTCGTTAGATGACATTCTGGGAATTTCTCCCGATTTATGCATGCATAGAATACACCTTTATGATGAATTCAAATCATCCATTGAGCATCAGAGGAATCATGAAACTTCTGGAAACAGGCGTTATGTATTCGATCTCAGACATCAACTAGGTTAATTAGGTTCATGTTGTTCCGAAGAAAGGCGGAATTACAGAGATAAACAATGACAAAGATGAATTGATCCCTATGAGAACAGTAACCAGACATAGGATGTGTATCGATTACATGAAACGGAATGCTGCCACATGAAAAGATCATTTCCCATTACTTTTTATCGATCAGATGTTAGAAAGGCTTGCAAGGCACGAATATTACTGTTTTCTCGAAGGGTATTCAGGATTCTTCCAGATTCCCATACATCTGGATTATCAAGAAAGGACCACCTTTACTTGTCCCTATGGAACATTCACATATCGCAGGATGCCATTCGGCCTCTGTAACGCCCCTGCGACTTTCCAAAGATGTATGATGTTGATATTCACTGATATGATCGAGGATTTGATGGAGGTTTTCATGGACAATTTCTCAGTATACGGTCAGAATTTCAAAACATGTTTGATAACCTGTGCAAGGTACTAGCTAGATGCAAAGAGAAAAAACTGGTTTTGAACTAGGAAAAGTGCCACTTTATGGTCAATAGTGGAATTGTCTTGGGACACAAGGTCTCAGCAGTCGGAATTGAGGTGGACAAGGCAAAGATTGAAGTAATGACTGGATTACCGCCACCCGCTAATGTCAAGGAAGTTAGAAGCTTTTTAGGACATGCTGGATTCCATAGAAGATTCATAAAAGATTTTAGCAAAATTGCTCAACCCCTCACTGCGCTACTGTGGAAAGAGGTGAAATTTGATTTTACACCTGAATGTCTCGAGGCCTTTAAAGAAATCAAACCAGCACTGGTATCTGCCCCTATTTTGCAAGCACCAGACTGGGATCTACCATTCAAAATTATGTGCAACGCCAGCGATTTCGCTGTAGGCGCGGTACTTGAGAAAAAGAAAGACAAAAAGTTGCATGCAATATACTACGCCAGTAAAACTCTAGACTATGCACAACGCAATTATGCGACAACAGAAAATTAGTTACTAGGCGTGGTATTCGCCTTTGAGAAATTCTGATCCTATCTAGTCGGTTCAAAAGTAGTTGTTCATACGGACCACGCAGCATTGCAATACTTAATGAACAAAAAGGACGCCAAGCCGACACTCTTACGATGGATTCTACTTCTCCAAGAATTTGATATAGAAGTAAAAGACAAGAAATGAGTAAAAACAGAGTCGCAGATCACTTATCACGAATAAGAGTGGATGACGACATCCCTATAGATGAATTCTTACCCACTGAAAATGTCTACTTCGCAGAATCAACTTTCGTTGCTAGAGTCAGTTCGGAACATGAAGTGGAATCGATCGATAACGTGCTAAGCCCATCGAACGATTTTAACCACAAAGCAGCGATGGATTTGATCCATACACCATCGACTGACAATACATTTGGAAAGGACGATGAAATAATCATTCCAATATATATCAACGTTAGTTGTAATCCTTCGTTCCCAAATAACGACTCTTCCGGAGGTAGAAGTTTAAGTCGGGGGGTGTGTGCACTAAACACCACTGATAGACCTTTGTATGCAAATATAGTAAACTATCTTGCGGCCAAAGTAGAACCCGAAATCTTCAAAGGATATCATAAAAATAAAGTTTTAAGAGAGATCCAGAGATATCACTGGGATGAACCTTATCTTTATAAACATTGTTCTGACGGAATATACAGACGATGTGTTGCTGAAAGCGAAACTCCAGAAATTTTGTATCATTGTCATGGATCCGTTTATGCCAAAAATTTCGCCAGTTTAAAGACAGTGTCAAAAATACTACAAGCAGGCTTTTGGTGGCCAACTATGTTTCAAGATGCTCAAGCCTACGTAGCAAAATGCGACCCCTGCCAAAGAAGAGGAAAAATTAGCAAGAGAAACGAAATGGAACAAAATTTCATTCTTGAAGTTGAAGTGTTTGATTGCTGGGGCATCAATTTCATGGGCCCTTTCCCTTCCTCACACAGAAATAAATACATACTAGTTTCCGTAGACTACGTATACAAATGGATCGAAGCAATAGCAACTCCGAAAATGACGCTTCCGTAGTCGTTAAACTCTTTAAAAGCATCATTTTTCCTAGATTTAGAGTTCCTCGAGTAGTCATAAGCGACGGAGGTACTCACTTTATAAACAGAGTATTCAAAAAACTACTCAAGAAACATGGAGTTCACCATCGAGTAGCCACACCCTACCATCCTCAGACTAGCAGACAAGTAGAAGTGTCAACCGTCAAATCAAAGAAATCTTAGAAAAGATGGTAGGATCAACCCGAAAAGGATTGGTCTCTAAAATTGGATGATGCGCTTTGGGCGTACCGAACACCATTAGGGACTACCCCATTCCACCTGCTCTATGGATAATCATGCCATCTCCCGGTAGAATTAACACATAAAGCAGAATGGGCCATCAAAAAGACAAATTTTGATGCTAAACACGCAGCAGAAAGGAGATTGAACCAGCTAAATGAGCTAGACGAAATTAGGCACTAGGCCTACGAAAATTCTAAGTTATACAAAGGAAGAAGGAAAGCCTATCACGACAATAAAATCATCTATACACATTTCGAACCGAACGAACAAGTATTCCTATATAACGCGTGTTTAACTATGTTTCTGGAAAACCACATTCTCGTTGGCCCGGAATCTTCACCATTAAAGAAGTTACGCCTTTTGGGACAGTCGTCCTATTTAATCCTAAAGGAGAGGATGTCATGTGAATGGGCAGAGAGTGAAACATTACTGGGCTGAAACAGAAATTCCACATACTCAAACCATGCGTTTGGACGTGCCTAACCCCGAATGATAAACCCATTTTTTGTCAAGCTGACGACTTTAAACAAGCACTGAGTGAAAGGCAACCCACTAAATCTAAAAATAAATAAATATATATATATATATATATATAATAATAATAATAAGAAATTTATAATATATATTAATATATAAATAAAATTAATTAATTAATTATTTATGCATTCACAAATTTCTTAAGTAAAAGAGGAGTCAAAGAACATACCATCGATCGACGCCCCTATAGGACCGCCGACCGACAGTCGACTGTGGAGTAGATTAACTCGACAAGGCCCCATTTCATAAATCACTTTTCTCAAAACCGCCAAAAACAAAAACGATTAAACACTCGATTTCTCTCTCGAATTTTGTCCGATTTTTCTCGTTCTTGAGCCTAACTCACTCGATTTTCACACTCTCTAACTGTTTAGTTCACTAAATCAACTGATCATCAAGTTATGTTCTCTAAATCTCTTTTTAGGGAAATTTTTAGGGTTTGTAGAAAAATCGAATCTTTTGTAGTATTAACCCAAAATTTAGGATGATTTAAGGTGCTGGAGTACTAGATTAGGAACTATCTACCATCTTTACATATGATTTCCACGATTTGAGCTTGTTCTTTTGGATTTCGTATCCCATGGTTCGCGATGAAACTTACATCGATGCCCATGCGGCGCCGTCGATCGATGGCCATGAGGACCAATCCATCGATGCCCATGAGGCATCGTCGATCGATGGTTGTTTATCTTGATATTAATTCTGATCCTTGGCTTTGTTTATTAAATGCTGATGGACGGGAGACGCACTAAAGCACGATACAAGACCGGTAGCTCCAGTGCTCCACCACGTGGTCCTCCATGCAGAGACCTTCGATCAAAGGAAGAAGATAGTTTACTTGTGACGTTCGAGAACTTCCCTGACCCTAGGAAGGCCGTAGCATCGAGGGAATGCAACCATCGTCCCATGCGTGAGGAGTGGGACAATTTTGACAGCCTCTACTATAACTCTTGGCAAAGCGTTTCTATTGAGCCCACCAGGTTTGTCGACAGACGCACCTTAAAGAAGCTGGGGCTCCTGACAGACTTCCCACAAATAGTGCAGGAGCTAGGACTGGGCACTATGGCTACTAAGCCATACCCTCTTTATCCCAACCTGGTCTGACAGTGCATCGCCACGGCTCAAGTTCTCTACAAGAGCCCTCGGGTAAAGTTGGCAAATGAGGCTACCTTGACTTTTCTAATCAGAGGCATCAGATACCGGATCACCATTCCGCAGCTTTGTGAGATCTATGGGTTTGATGTTGGTAATCTCGCCCGTACAGTCGCTTCTTTCCTCGGTCTGCCTTCCTTTTGGGGACTCACCGCTACAGGCCCATTTCACTCGGGCTCTGCTACTTAGACGGATATCCATCACCCCACCCTGCGCTACTTCATGAAGGTCCTTGCCAACACTTTGTTGTGCAAGATGGAACCCAACAAGGTTAGGGTTCATTATCTCACACTGTTGTACTACTCTGTCAGAGATTTGGTTGGGCTCGATGATGAGATCTTTCGCCCACCAATGAGCGATCAGCGGGTGAACTTGGGCGCTGTTTTTTCTGAGAACTTGGGGGCTGTTTTTTTCTGAGAACTTGGTGACCCTGAAGGAAAAAACCTTCAAGGGCTCTGGCCCGAAGAAGGAGACGATTGGGAGCCTCTTGACGCCTCTATCAGCTTTCTTGGTATAAGCTTTGAGGGAGCCTCAATAGAGAGGGACTTGCGTTTCATGGATGACGAGCACTTGGAGAGGACTCAGTGGCTGAAGGAGGGACGATATTGGTCTCCTTTGGATAATGACAGGCCTAGGATGATAGCGCTTCCAGGGCCAGGGGTGACAGGTTTTGATGATGATCCAGAGCGCCTTGCCTTCAGACCAGCTGAGCAGCACCTCAACACAGCACCTCTCAGGGTACGCCGCAGAGAAGGCCTCAGACCAGACCATCCGGTAGTAGCAGCATACGATCCAGCACAGCCACCTCCCCCTCTCCCAGCCTGCCCTCACATCCAACAGATCCTCATCCACGACCATGGTGACTTCTAGAGAGTCGTGGTGGACGCACGTCGTGCTATATGGGCTAGGGTGGAGACGATGTTGATGCCAGTGTTTCAGCCGTCATTGGACCAGAGCGAGATCACCACCAGGACCCGCACCACAGCAGCAACCAGACACGGACACCTCAGATGAGGAGTAGTCTCTTTTATTGCTCCTTTGTCTCTTATCTCATTTTCAGACATATATTCGTACTTATTTATTTTGTTGCCTTTGAATTTAGACTTCTTATTATTATTATGCTGTTTGGATGTTTTGATGTGTGTTTGAGTGTCTAACAGAGCTAACACAAAGAGGGATGATCAGAATGGAGACTAGACACACACACGATTTCAGTCTGATACGCATGGCAACGATCAATGGCGCTTCATTTCTGTCGATCGATTGCGATCTAATAAAGACATTTAGTATATAGTTCGGGTCCCCCATCAATTGACGGTGATGGTTTATAATCGGTCAAAATACACTTATAACCATCGATCGACACTCTCATGCAGAGAGAGGTATCGAGTATTCTACTTACACTATTTACTCATAATTTAATTTCTCCTAACCAATCCATGACGGATTACATTGGGGACAGTGTAATTAAAGTATGGGGAGGTTCACTAATGCTATTTAATTTGTTTTGAGCTTTATTTACTAATATATAAGTTTTTCAAAAAGTTTTATTGAGTCAAGAAGGGGAATATGATCAAGATTTATTATTGACTAACCACACATTAGCACCATTCTTAGAAGGTTGTTGACAGATATTCCTAAAGATACCAAAGTGGATCATCATGCCGCTATATCACACTTGCTTAGAAAGTTTGAAGAAACCAAAGCTGATTTCCAACACTAATCCTGACATTATCTCCTTTCTTTGGGGCTTGGTATACACTGGATTGGATTGCTTCTGCAAGTCTGTAGGTACAAGTCATTTCACCTCTGGTTCCGTTTCTCTTTCTTCTCAGCATCTACCTAAAAGCTTAAAAGATTGAGATGACTTCCCGAGATACAGAGGGGTATGTACATTACCGATGACCCCACTATTCTAATTCAAAGGAACGATCACACATTGTTGGAATTGAGGGGTATGTACATTACCGATGATCCCACTATTCGCCTACAACTTTTCCCAAAAAGCAAAAGAAAAAAAGGAAAAGAAAAGAAAAACAAAAACAAAAACAAAAACGAGATGGTAAGATTGACTGTATCAGCATCATTGTCCATTAAGTTTGAGATCTAACAAGATACAGAGACAAAATGGGGAAGAAAGGAATCAGAGAAGACTTTGTGCCTAGTTGTTCAGATACTTGCAGAGGTAAGAGTCCATGTGTCCTTTGATCGATACTCCCAAGGTAAAGCCTGCACTTTTATTTTTATGCAAAGAAATGAAATCAGTGAGGGGAGAGTCATACTAGTATTTGCTAAGTTGTTTGTAGAATGAACTTGGTTGCTATAGTAGGATAGAAGTATATAAAGTTTCTCTGTGCTTCACTTGATATGATGTGGTTGCAACAAAGTAGGGTGATAGTTGTACTTAGACATTATGTGAGTCTATGCTTTTTAAAACCTCTTTCACAAGCTTAGTTTGCTTGAGGACAATCAAAATGTTAAGTTTGGGGGAGTTGATATAGCCTATTTATTACAAGTTTTAGGCCATTTTATAGGCCCTATTAGGGTCTATGTTGTGTGTCTAGACTATGTTTTGGAGTATTTACAGGTCTAGGTACTCATTGGAAGCAATTGGAGTTTTTGGGGTATTTTGGAGCATTTAGGATGCCCAGCCTGAAACTCAGAGTCGGATTCAGTTTATTTATGAAGCATCGATCGATGTCACACATTGTGCGTCGATCGACGGCCAAGTCGACTGCGAGATTAATGAAGACCTGAGAAATTACAAGTTTTACCCAGAAGTTTCATCATTTGCAAGACAAGTCCCTGGCCGAAATTTAGATTATTTATTAGGGTTTTCTATCTTAGTTTAGGAGGCCACCAGAGAAATAGTTCTAAGAGCTAAAAGTTGGAATACCTTGCTACATCTATTGGAGAGACAGATAAGAATATTATTACAGAGAAGATCTTGATCTCCTTATCTTCTTACTTAATTTATTTAATGCAATTTATTCAGACTTCAATCATGTTCTTTTTACTATGTTTGAGTAATTCATTGTTAGATTTAGGGTTCTTCAATGGTAGTAATGTCTCGTTGATTTTATAGAATTGATAGGGTAATTTTCTTGGTTCTTTGTTTAAGTTGCTCTTAATGCTAATTGGATCACCACAATCCTAGAAGTAAGGGTTCCATAGCGCAAGCGAGAGCCTGGTTATGACCCTGAACCTGTCTTAAACAATCTAAATAACTAGTAAAAAACGAGAATTGAATTAGAAGTTTAGAGAACTCATCAAACCGCGAAACCAATACCGTTTAGAAAGAGCATCAATCGATACCGCTATATGTACATCGATCGATACTCAGCTGAGATGCGCGAGAGCGATCTCCTAAACCCTGAGGTTTGAGTTCAAGAACGGTACTTAATTAAAACCTTAAATTTTATTAGTCTGCAACGCCAAATCCTACCAGAGAATTTACCCTAAATCTAATCCCTTAATTTAACCTTCACAAACCAAATCAATCTTGAAATCAATTTATTTATTATCATTATCATTTATCTAGCTTTAATTCGACAGCAATAAGTCTATTGTACAATCCTAGAGTCTCTGTAGATTCAATCCCCAAGTACTACAGTGAACCTCTTATTTAAGAGAGTAAAAGTGGTAAATAGGGTTAATTTGAGAGTGATATAAAACCCCACATCATATAGAAATTCCTTTTTTTCCTTGTCTGGGATGAAATATATCTTTATGCAAATAGGTTTGGATTATGCCGTTTAGTTTCTCCAATATTTTCAGCTTATATTTTTTTAAGGCACAATTTCTCGAAGGATTTTAGCCGTTGATTTTTTCATGACCGGTTTTGACCCCAACATCAACCAACACCATCTTGGTGTCGATCGAAACTCCTCCAAAACTGAAAACCGACGAATTTTAATGAAGTTTCAAGAATTGTAATTTTACTGAAAGTTTCTCTTATTTACAGAAGACCCCTGGCCGACTTCTAAACCACACATATATATATAGTGGAGGCTGGGATTTTTATAGGTTTTCTTTTAGATTAGGAGAGAAGAGGAAAATTCTTCAAAGTCCCTTTGAAACTAATTTAGTTTTATGATTGATTTTAATTTTATCTAGTCATCTATTATTTCTATTTCATCTATCATATCAGAGTAGATCCCTTGTTAGGTTTAGGTTTCTCTAAGGTTTGGAATGAACTTCTGATATTTAGAATTTCTAGGGTAATTCCATTAGATTATTTCAGAGAATTGGATTTACTTTTTGTGTTCTAAAGAAGATAACTTGAACTCTAAACCTTAGGTTAATTGATAACTGCAAAAATAGGTTCTTTACCTGGTAGTAATTCTGCTGTGCTAGATTGTTAGACGCATGTGAGAGCTGGTTTAATTAATATAATGAACATATTAATTAGGACGTTAATGCTTGTCTAAGGAAGTATCGTTTGACATTCGTTCCTTGTTTGCATGCGATAGCTGGAACATAACACTTACTCATCTGATTAGACTCACAGCGAGATCTGGATATCTTACTATTGCATTCGGATTCTAGGATCAAACCCTTAGCAACTATAGATTTGAGTTCTGATAACCTGAATAAACCCTAAGTCTAGCGCTTTTTCTTCAATTTATTAAAACTCTTGTTTACAACTTCTATTTACTGCTTTAAATAATTTACTGCCTAGCTTAATCTGATAGCCATAAGTCTATTGTGTGAAATATCAAGTCTCAGTGGATACTATCCCTAAGTACTACAATCGATCTCTTATTTTAGGGAGTTGCTCGAGGGTAATTTGAGCATATCAAAAACATAATTTTTGTAAAATAGAATTAGACTTGCAGAATAGAAAAAGGTTTTAGGAGCTTTTTCTGTCAACAGAACTATTATATTAATCTAACAGCTCAAATAGTACAAGAACGAAAGAAGAGATAGTTGTGTTTAAGGAGTGAAATGATCTGGAGAGACGCTTCACTTGAAACCCAAAAAATTTCTTCGAAAGAACAATAGATTATAGTCGAATAAAATGACGTTGATATACTGATACGAGGAGGTTGGAGATCTATAAGAGATCGTCTCTGGTGGGGGAATGCTGACCTGAAAGAACTTTTGGTGAGAAGTTTCAGAACCGTAGGAAACATCAAAATAAAGAAGTCCTAACTGACTTAATTTGACACTGAAGCAAACATTATCACTTCCAGAACCAACAAAACTTACCGAAGAGACTATGTGAATCTCGAAGACATCAGTAAGTATATAGATTGGCAGATAAAAGGTGGGGTGGTTACGGATAAATTCGGTTCAAAATCCACAAATAGATCTGATGTTGAGCAACATAGAATGGATGGACCTATCAAATGTAGAAGTGGATAGGTAGAGAAAGCAATCTCAGTTGGCAAAGGGTGGTATTACACAACCCACCCCCCTTTTCACAAATGGTAAGTTCTGGATATCCAATTAACCAAGGAGGTGGCTTCATCATCATTGAGACGCTTATAAAAAGAAGTTTGGTTACAGAGGGCTTGGTGTAATAGTATCAAAACCTCGGGCCTCAGCATTATTGTATCAGAACCAGCTAGTTGTACCCGGAAAAGACTTGAACGAACAGTTAACAAACACATTCAGGTGCTGTGGACAAGCGTCGGATGGTAGACATGAAAATGGTAGGGGGCCCAAATCAAAATGGGTCATCATGAAATTGAAAACATAGTCCAATCCCCTAGCAGATATTAAGGCCCAAACCCCTTTTGTAGATAGCACACTGTGAGAATACTAAGTTGGCGTTGATTCAATGTGGCTTGCAAGATTGCATGTGTGAGAGTAAGTTCAAAAGTGTGTGAGTTCCTGAGATTTAAAACCTCTTTCACAAGACTATCCTATGTTCTGCTTGAGAGAAAGCAAAGGATAAGTCTAGAGGAGTTGATATACTATTCTTTTATCAATTTTTGGTAATGGTAAGAACTTTTTAAAGTCCATTATATTTTTTTGGAGTCGATTTGGTATTCTTTTGTGTTATACATGGTTAAGGTAAGTTTTTGAGAACATTGGAGATTTTTGAGCTATTTAAGGTGTAAACTGTGCAGACGCGGTAGAGGTTTAGCTATTGATGGAGACCTTCCCAATGTGCTAATGAGAGCATATTTTGATACAAGATATATCAATGAGTTAGTTCTTAATGCCATTTGTTTGAGGTCAATCAGGATTCTAGAGCAAACGTTATGATCGTTTTACTGAAGAGAAGTATGTCTGACTCGAGAGGGGAGGAGTATAGAATCAACTAGTGTCGACCAACACCACCTTGGTGTCGATCGAAACTCCTCCAAGAAAGAAAACCGATGATTTTAATGAAGTTTCAAGAATTGTAATTTTTCTCAAAATTTCTCTCATTTACAGAATATCCTTTATATATATATATATATATATTCATATTCTACGACATTGTGGAGGCTGTGCTTATTTTGATATTTTCTTTTAGATTAGGAGAGAAGAGAGAAACTTCTCCATAGTCCTTTTGGAACTCATTTGGTTTTATTATTGATTTTTATTTTATTATTCATGTATTATTTTTATTTCATCTATCATATATGTGTAGATCGTTTGTTAGGTTTAGGTTTCTCTAGGGTTTCGAATGAACTTCTGAGATATATATTTTCTAGGGTGATTCCATTAGACCATCTGAGAATTGGACATACTTTTTTGTTCTAGAGTAACTAACTGGAACCCTAAATTTAGGGTAATTGACAACTGCAAAAGTTGGTCCGTTACATGTTAATAATTCTGCTGACCTATATTATTAGATACATGAGAGAGCTGGTTTAGTTAATCTAGTGAATAGATCGATTAGGACGTTAATGCTTGTCTAAGGAAGTATCGTTTGACACTCGTTCCTTGTTCGCATGCGATAGTTGGAACATAACACTTACTCATCTGATTAGACTCACAGCGAGATCAGGATATCTTACTATTGCATTCGGATTCTAGGATCAAACCCTTAGCAACTATAGATTTGAGTTCTGATAACCTGAATGAAACACTAAGTCTAACGTTTTTCTTCCATTAATTACAGCTCTTGTTTACTGCTTCTATCCACTGCTTTTCATTATTTACGGCCTAGCTTAATCTGATAGCCATAAGTCTATTGTGTGAAATATCGAGTTTCAGTGAATACGATCCCTAAGTACTACAACTGATCTCTTGTTTTAGAAAATTGCTCTAGGATAATTTGAGCACATTGAAAACATAATTTTTGTAAAGAGAATGAGACTTGCAAAATAGAAAAAGGTTTTAGGAGTTTTTTTTGTCAGCAGAACTATTATATTAATTTAATGGCTCAAAGGCTTTAAATGAATACAACCAGACGTAAAGTCAACGGTAAGCTGAAAAACAAAGACTACAACAATGAAAGAAGAGATCGTTGTGTTTAAGGAGCGAAATGACCCGGAGAGACACTTTACTTGAAACCCAAAAACTATTGTTTGAAAGACCAATTAATGATTGTCGAATAAAACAACGTTTATATACTGATACGAGGAGGTTGGAGATCGATAAGAGATCGTATCCAGTGAGGGAATTCTGACCGGCACACATTATCATTTCCAAAACCAACAAAACTTACCAAAGAGACTATGTGAATCTCAAAGACATCAGTAAGTATATAGATTGGCGAGATAAAAGGTACGGTGGTTACGGATAATTTTGTTTCCAAATCCACAAATAGATTTAACGTTGAGAAACACAGAATGGATAGACCTATCGAATGTAGAAGCGGATGGGCGGGGAAAGCAATCCCGGTTGACAGATTTAACTGAGGAGGTGGCTTCATCTTCATTGAGAAGCTTATCAAAAGGAGTTTGGTGACAGAGTGCTTGGTGTAATAGTATCAAAACCGCGGACCTCAACATTATTGTATCAGAACCAGCTACTTATACCCGAAAAAGACTTGAGCGAACTTTTAACAAACACATTCAGGTTCTGTGAACGGGCTTCAAGTGGTAGAAATGGAAATGGGAGGGGGCCCATATCAAAATGAGGTGAAATTGAAAACAGAGCCCAAGCCCCTAGTAGAAATACAGGCTCAAACCCCTTTGTAGATAGCATACTATGCTGATAGTAAGTTGGCGTTGATTCAATGTGGCTTGCAATATTGCAAGTGATGATAGTAAGTTTAAAATTTTGCCAGTTCCTGCGTTTCAAACCTTTTTCACATAACTATCTTATATTTTGCTTGAGAGCAAGCAAATGATAAGTCTGGAGGAGTTGATATACCATGATTTTTATCAATTTTAGGCCATGGTATAAGTCCTTTTTAGAGTCTGTTATATTTTTTTTAGTGCCATTTTGGTGTTATTTTTTGTTATACATGGTTCAGGTACATTTTGGAGAACTTTAGAGATTCTGGAGCTATTTGAGGTGCATAACTGTGCATATGCAGAAGAGGTGTAGCTCTGGGTGGAGACCTTCCCAATGTGCGATAGGGCGAATATTTGATACAAGATATAACGTTGAGTTAGTTTTTTAATGCCAACTTTTAAAGGTCAATCAGGATCCTAAAGCAAACATTACAATTGGTTTACTAAAGAGAAGTATGTCTGAATCGAGAGAGGAGCAGTATAGAATCAACTAGTGGCTATCAACACCCCTCGGTATCGATCAAAACTCCTCCATAACAGAAAACCGACGTATTTTAATGAAGTTATAAGAATTGTAATTTTTCTTCAAAGTTTCTCTTATTTATAGAAGACCCCAGGCCAATTTCTAAACTATATATATATATAATATGTATGTGTTTTCTAAGCCATTGCAGAGGCTATGCTTTTTTGGATTTTCTTTAGATTAGGAGAGAAGAGGGGAACTTCTTTAGAATCCTTTTGGAACTCATTTGGTTTTATTTTTTGATATTTATTTTTACAATTCACCTTTTTATTTCTATTTCATCTATTATATCTAAGTAGATCCCTTGTTAGGTTTATGTTTCCCTAGGGTTTTGAATGAACTTCTGAGATATATAATTTCTAGGATGATTCCATTAGATCCTTCTGAGAATTGGACTTACTTTTTGTGTTCTAGAATAGCTAACTAAAACCCTAAACTTAGGATAACAGACAACTGCAAAAGTAGGTTCTTTAGAAGATAATAATTCTGCTGAGCTATATTGTTTGACGCATGCGCGAGCTAGTTTACTTAATCTAGTGAACATATCGATTAAGACGTTAATGCTTGCTAAGGAAGTCTTTATCGACACTCGTTCCTTTTTTGCATGTGATAGCTGGAACATAGCACTTAGTCATATGATTAGACTAACAGCGAGATCTGGATATCTTACTACTGCATTTGTGTTCTAAGATTAAACCCTTAGCAACTATAAATTTGAGTTCTGATAACCTGAATGAAATCCTAAGTTCTGGCGGTTTTTCTTCCATTGATTACAACTCTTATTTACTGCTTCTATTAACTGCTCTACATTGTTTACTGTCTAGCTTAATCTGATAGCCATAAGTCACTTGTGTGAAATATCGAGTCTCATCGGATACGATCCCTAAGTACGACAAGCGATCTCTTATTTTAGAGAATTGCTCTAGGGTAATTTGAGCACATTGAAAACATAATTTTTGTAAAGAGAATAAGACTTGCAAAATAGAAAAAGGTTTTTGGAGCTTTTTTTTTGTCAGCGGAACTATTATATTAATTTAACGGCTCAAAGGCTTTAAATGAATACAACCGGAGGTAAATTCAACAGTAAGCTGAAAAACA
Organism: Moricandia arvensis; assembly: GCA_905132765.1. NCBI lineage: Eukaryota > Viridiplantae > Streptophyta > Magnoliopsida > Brassicales > Brassicaceae > Moricandia > Moricandia arvensis. The sequence continues at coordinate 90,260 of CAJHQP010001896.1, forward strand.
AAGACTACAACAACGAAAGAAGATATAGTTGTGTTTAAGGAGTAAAATGACCCAGAGAGACGCTTCACTTGAAACCCAAAAACTACTGTTCGAAAGAACAATTGATGATAGTCAAAGAAAACGACGTTGATATACTGATATGAGGAGGTTGGAGATCGATAATAACTCATCTCCAGTGAGGGAATCCTAACAAGCAAGAACTTCTGGTGATAAGTTCTAGCACCATAGGAAACATCAAAAAAAATCATAACTGACTTGATTTGACATCAGTAAGTATATAGATTGGCGAGATAAAAGGTAGGGTGGTTACGAATAATTTCGATTCAAAATCCACAAATATATTTAACGTTGAGAAACACAGAATGGATAGACCTATTGAATGTAGAAGCGGATGGGCAGAGAAAGCACTCCCGGTTAACAAAGTTAACTAAGGAGGTGGCTTCATCTTCATTGAGACGCTTATCAAAAGGAGTTTTGTGACAGAGTGCTTGGTGTAATAGTATCAAAACCTCGGACCTCAACATTATTGTATCAGAACCAGCCAGTTGTACCCGGAAAAGACTTGAGCGAACTGTTAACAAACACATTCATGTGCTGTGAACGAGCATCGGATGGTAGACATGGAAATGGTAGGGGGCCCAGATCAAAACGAGTCATCATGAAGTTGAAAACAGAGCCCAAGCCTCTGAGGAGCATTGCTCGATTGGTTCTCTTGCCTTAGGCGAAATTCCATCGGGAGTTTCCACCAGCTCGCCTTGGAGTTTCTCAAGCAATACTCGATATTCATAGATCGAGAAACGTCTGATGTCGCCCTTTGGAGACAATCCCAGGGAGAGGACGAGTCTCTCCGCGACTACATAAAACTGTTCAAAACCGTCATGGCTAGAGTCAGCGGGATAAGCAACAAAGTTGCCATGGACGCACTTCGGAAGACGCTCTGGTACAAATCAAAGTTCCGGAAGTAGATAACTTTGGAGAAGCCTCATATGATCCAGGATGCACTTCACAATGGTCACGGATTACATCATCATCGAAGAAGAGACAAAGGTCTTGTCGCAGAAGTGGAAGCCGATGAAGACTTTGTCAAAGGTCTAGGGTCGGATCAGAAGTAAAACAAGAAAAACCCTCGCAACGATAAAACCATCCACCACGGGGAAGAAGAAACCTAGGGAGCGCATAACTACGCTATTAACTCCGAATCAGAGCAAGGCCAGACGACGGGCAACACGTGGTCCCGAAATCCGAATTACGACGAGAATGTCTTCCGCGACTTTCACCAGGCCCGCGGTCACTCAACCATTAACTGCAAAGTTCTTGGTGAGAGGTTCGCCACAAAGCTCCTCGCCAGAGAACTCTCTGAAGTCTCCAGAGTGAAATATCTCATCGACAATTAAGACCGCCCCCCAAAAAATGACAAGGCTCCTCAAACGCAGAACTCTTCCCATGGGAACCAATTGGGAGAAAAGCGCGGAAGAAGGCAGGATGAGAAGGGCAACGACAACAGTCGTCGCAGGGTGAACATTATCATCCGCGGGTCTCAATATCACAGCGATACTGTCTCGGCCATCAAATCTTATCAGCGCAAGCTCGAGACAAGCGCAAATTTGCTGACCAGGTCAGCGCCCAGTGACATCCCGAAATGAGCAATCACTTTCGATGAAGAAGAGGCCGGCATGATTGATCAGCAACATTGCGACCCACTCGTGATCAATCTCGTAATAAGAGAACTCGAGGTCGCCAGGGTTCTCATCGACACGGGAAGCATGGTCAACGTCATCTTCTACAATACTCTCAAACGGGTGAATGTCGAACTAGGGGAAGTCGTACCATCGCCAAAACCGCTGACTGATTTCTTTGGCACAACGTCAATGACCCTCGGATCGATCAAAAAGCCCGTTGCAACAAAAGAAGTCACCAAGCGACTTCGCGGTCGTCAACCACCTGGCCATTTACAATGTCATCGTGGGCACACCTTGGATAAACCCCATGAAGGCAGTGCTGTCGATTTATCACTTAGCCGTTAAATTCCCAACTCATAATGGAATTATCGTGATCTGGGGATGCCAGACACAGTCGATATGTTGCTTCCTGGCCGAACACAAGCTAAGACAAATCACAAACAACGCGATGGCGAAGACCAAACGCCCGAAGCTAGCTCATGAACCGACTAGAAACACTTCAGGCAAAGACGATCTAGAATCGTCAACTCAAGCAAAGGCCAAAGAACAACTAGTTCCAATGCCAACGCGTCAACCCCACCGGAGGAGATAAATCCTGCAGAAGATGTCGACCCTGCAACTAATACGGTCGACACGAACACGACAAGTGAGTAAACACACTCGCGCAAACAGCAGAATTCCGAGATGGCTTGATCCTCGAAAGGGGGGGGGAAGTGGGTACATATACGAATACTCCTATATTCCCGCATTCTAAAATACTTGCCTTGTACTCAATATTTTCAAAACTTGTTCGGCAATAAAAACTTGATTAGAATTTTGCAAAATCTCTCTTATCTCGCAAATAAACATCTTGTCATACTTTCGGAAAACCTCCATATGAGAGCAAAACGATTATCGCACGAACCCGGAAACGGAAACTAGCGAAAAATCATCCTACCTCAAAACGGATCAACTCCACACTATCTTCCCCAGCAAAGAAACTTCACCACATTGACTAAGGCATCGCCAAGATCAATAGATCCCGCCGACCACTAAAACTCCTCAACAAACATATCTCGGTCGAATCGTTGATTCTGACTGCCAACCAGAGCACGAGACCCTGGTCCCAGATACTTAAAACATTACTGACACAAATTAGGTTTTTTTAAAAAAAAAAGTGAGACGTCGTCTGGATTTTCGAGAACACACTCCCACTCCACTCGCGATAAATCACAAACACTCGTCGATTGGCCCCGCCAAGCACTTTAGCCGTCTTAAGCAAACGCTTCCAGATTCCGTCCTAAGGGATAGATACTTTCACATCCAACTAGGATAAATAGAGCACTATAAAAGAAATCCGAAATTTTTGTCAGCATTTTCGAACGACTTAAAAATTGTCTCCGGAGAGATACTCTGGAAAAGTCAAGCCGAGAACCTATCGCAGACTATAAATCAAAACGGAGTCAGGTTAAAATCGATACCGGGAAAACAAAAGCCGATTTGTCATCGCAAAGTCTAAAACCGAAAGTAAACCTAGGTCTTACCCTAAACCCAGCACACTGATCTCTAACGTCTCAAGGCATAATATCGAAAAGTTAAGAGATCCTGAAAGCATATCTCTTCATCCACATCTAAACGCTCTCGAAACTTTAAGAACTTCTCAAACATCTCGGATGATTAACGAATAGGATGATCCCCAAAGAGGGGTAAAATGCGAGATAACCACTCGAATTTTTCCCTGACAGTTAAAAAATCCAAACATTCTCGAAACCCTTTTCATAAAAAACACGGTTCAAACAAAATCCGATAAACGGCGGGGATTCAAATCCACACATGGCCAGTCCCGCTACATGATACACAACCACACTTGGCCGGAGATGAACAAATAATGTAAACTTACTATTATACAAGGGAATCCATTCCCACATAAGTCGCGGCCAACCTTACGATCATTCATCGAGACGAAAGTACCCAGTCATCAGCCTCCCGAGCAAGTAATAGTTGACGTCCAAGGGAGCCATTGGCTGGTTCACCTCGCCTGTCTCATCAGCAGCTCCCGTCTCGATTACCACTCTATCAGGAGAAACCAGAATCGGATTCCACTACTCCCAAATCCTCTCCTCGATTTGAGGAATCGCAAAGTCCCTTTCTCTCTCGTTCATACGCCCAGTTTGCCTCGCATACTCGACGTCAAACGAATAGTTAGGGTCCTCCATAAGGCACAGTCGCCCACAGTGCCGCAATACTCGCGATAATCTCCGAGATCCTTATGACCCCTCATAAGCTCCTCGAACTTGCACGAGACCTTGTCAAGATGGGTCTTCATGACTTCAGCCACCTCTCTCTTTCCTTGCCAATAGGCACAGCAAACCTCCGTCGCAACCGTCTCTCTATTGTGACGACAAGAAATCTCCAATTCGTCTCTCAGACGGGCGATCTCTTTATCAGCCATATCAGCCATGAATGGAGCCATGCGAGCCTCTTGGCGTCTTGCATCAAGAGCTCGGTTCATCATGAGAAGACCCTGAGAAAGATCTCAAAGTCAAGAAAAGCTTGGCCATAAAAAAAATAATAATGCTCAAGGACCAAAACTTACCCCATTAACCATCCCCATCGCCTGGGTAAACTCCGGCATCCCGATGGACCCATCTACAGCCGGAGGAAAGTCAAAATCGAGCAACTCGTCAAGATTGTTATGGTCGCCACTGCTCCCGCTTACTTGACTGTTGAGATAGTCTCTAAGTATATTGTCAAGAAAGCACTGCCCGTCGGCAAAGTCATCATCAATGACAACGTGTTTGTCTTTGCGGAACTTCGACCATTCGCTCATTGGTCGAACCTCACACGGAACAAATCCATCCATGCTTGACTCCGATCCTTCCTCGACTGGCAAGTCCGGCTGAAACTGAGAACGGTGGAGAGCAATAGCACGGCGAAACCGCTTCAAGGTAAACATAGCCAAAAAGGATGGACGTCTACAGAGCAAGTCTCGGACGGTGTTAAATCCCTCTGGACTCGGAGGAAGAGGATTAGTCTCTGCAAAACGAAAAAAACAGGCACGTAAGATCGAACATCATCGAAACAGAAACTGGAGGACACTCGATCGAGAATATCTTTCAGACCCTATCTAGTACTAAATATGGGAATGACTTTCGCTTTTACGGATGCAACATTAACGCGGACAAAGAAGAAGTGCTCTCTCCAGTCATGGTAGTTTGACACAATCTCTGTTATGATTGTCATGCTCAGCTGAACTATGGCCGAATTCCCCCAGGTCTCAGCATAGCTTCAAGGTGGTCGGCATCAAGGGTCATACCCAGTTCGTAACTCAGCGCCAAAATCCTGACGATGTGATGCAAACTACACGACTTTATTTGACCGATCGATAGCCTGAATCGGTTGAAAAGCTGCGCGATGACTTCAAAGATGGTAAACCATAGATGGCACTGCATCAAGTATGCCTCATATCACGTGAAGTAGCCCTTGGGCGGAGATTCGGCAACTTCCCCAGCTTTTGGGAGACGAAACTCAACTAACTCCGGAACTTGGTAGAAGCCACGGATGGCAGCAAGCCCATTGGGGCAGGTCTTGCTCGGATAACCATCTATGGGGTTAGCACGAAGTGGAGGATAAGCCCACATCCCAGGCCTAGGAGGCTTTACTTCACCCTTTCCGCCCAATACGCATCGGCCTCTTCAGGATCAACCGAGTGTGCCAAGAACTCCACCATTGGCCCAACGTCGTTGTTTTGCAAGCTAGAGCCGTTAGGAACAGAACGGTCGTGGGGAGACTTGGTGGAAGCTTTTCTCTTTGAAGACAAGATAAAAAACAATTTATACCAAGGGGAGAGAGGAGAGGAAAAGATCTTTTAATCTTAGAAAAGAGATTGTGGAAATGAGCAAGTAAAGAATTTGAGTACTGACTCCACATACTTATTGACAAGAGAATTTACTATTCACCTTTGGATTTTCAGACATTGGATTCCGCCTAACTTACCCGACATGCCTAAACCGCTCGCAAGAACATCACGATTTTAACGAGCTGGGGGGCTAACTGTTGGGGCCAAAATCGGTTACGATAAAATCAACATCGGAAAATTCCCGGGAAATATCCTCTTTGAAAAAGAGAGATAATATTTTGAAAAAAGAGAGATAATATTTTGAAAAAAGAAGAGTGGGAAAATCGATATCGAGTTTCGTATGAACTCTGATAGAGTGTTTGCACGAAAAGTCCTCGAGAAAGGTTACTCTTGGCCTCGAACAAACGGATCCCCAAGCATAGTAACAATGAAACTACTATAAGGCTTGATTGTCCTACTCTCTAAACGGAAGAGCCGGACCAAGTAAGCCGTCCAACTCACTGAACGGGCGAGTTACACCGCACGAGCCAACCTACTCGCCGAATGGGTGAGTTGGGCCACATGAGATGACCAACTCACCCGTATGGCGAGTTGGATCAGTCCAACTCGCCAAACATGGGAGTTGGAGCGATCAAGACGACCAACTCGCCAGTTCGACGAGTTGGATCAAGCAAGCCACTCAACTCGCCAAACGGGAGATTTGGGTCGAACAAGAAATCCAACTCACCCATTCGGTGAGTTGGATCAACTAATCCATTTTCATCTCGTCCTCGTTCTTGTTTTGTCTCGATTGGAATTGTCGTTGCAAGTTTTCCGCAAAAACTCGTTTTCTCATATAAAGTTCGAATTGATCGTGTAGAATGGCAACGGTTAACTGAACACTTAAAGTTTCCTGCACTATAAGAGAAATTTGAACTCTCTTCGGAATCGACGTCGTTTCAGAAGTCCTCTTTCAATATAATTGTAAAACGCTTAAGTCAAAACACGGCCCGAGGAAGTCTAAAACTCGGCTAAAAGCCCACTCGCGGTTTTACACGAAATCGAGCCCACTCGTAATGACAATCTATCATTTATTTTGCAGAAAAAGATAAATGTTAAGTTCGGAAGAAAAATGTTAAAGTTTCCAAAGATAATCATGATGATCGAAGGAATATGGAAGATTTCTGCAAAGCGATAAACTCGACCGAAGGCAGAAGGGGAAAGAGCAAACCGCCTTTGGGGGGAGTATATAGGGCTTTGAGGCTGAAGATGATGGGAGAGAGACAAAAATTTTTACTCAGAGCAAGCATAGCGCTTTGGGAAATTAGGCATATTTCCGTTTTTCTGTTATCGAGCTGCTACTCAACTAGGTTAATCAAGTCTTACAGGGTTGGAACTAGGAACTCGCCGACGGCTCTTTTCGACAAGGCTTTACCTGTTGTAACGCTCAAATAACAGATTCAGAATAAGACCTTCCTTGCACCTTTTCGCTTTATCAATTCATTGTTATATAGTTTCTTCTCATTGTTTGGTCGCTTGACGTTTTGGCTTAGCGGAAATCCAGGACCTATGGGAAAGCTAGGTTTACTTGGCCTTCCTAAATCAACGGAAATTGGCAGTGCGAATTTCTATTCCCACAAGTTTTAAGAGTCTAAAAGTCGCCCCCTTTCTCTGCCTTGGATTTTCTTATATATGCCTCCAAAGTCGGCAATCTTTCCTTATCTATTTGAGATTCGAATTTATTGTTTTTGCAGAAAACTTGTCTTATCTTCTCAAAGTACATGTTTATCTTGGAAACTTCACATTTATCCTCTTCTTCTATTCCTCCTTATCCAAGTCGTGTTAAACTATCATTAAATTTGGTATGCTCTCACTTAAACCCATAAGTGTGCTTTTCGTCGTGTTTTAAGTCGTTCGGGGCATTTTACGACTTATGCGTTTTACGATTATTCTCAGAGAAACGTCAACTTGTCTGATGTCAATTTTCTATGTCGTTGGTCTTACGAACTAAACCAAATAAACCAACTAAGTCGAGGATATGATGGTGTTTAAGTAAGCCTATATCATCTTGACGTTTTAACTTGAGCTTTTACGTAAACATGTGTTGCTTGTTTTTTTCGTAAAATTTCAACAAAAATACCGATTAGGAAAAAACGAAAGACATTTCGATGAAGACACGAAGGATAAAAAATGGTGTCATCTAATAGTGATATGGAGGGAGTGGTGTTGTCACCTCATGGCGACAAGGAGGAGAGCAAGGAGTTGTCGCCTCATTGTGACAAGGAAAAGAGGAGATGGCGTGGTTGCCTCATGGCGAGGAGGAGGTAGAGTTGAGGGCGACGAGGCGAGTCTCGGAGCTAGGACAGAGAGTAAAGGGCGAAAAGGTGCAAGAAGAGAGTGTTGAGGGCGACAAGGAGAAAGGAGAGAGAGGAGAGGGAGACGAGGAGAGAGGAGAGAGAGTTGAGGGCGACGAGGAGCATGTTCAGGGCGACAGACACAATTTCTAGGAGTTCGGAGTGAAGAGGTTTTTGGGGTCACAAATGGTCACGAAGAAATCGAAACCTGAAATTTACTGCGGAAAACGCTATCTCTCTTTGGAAAAAAACAAGAAATTTTCGAATCTGAACTCCTCAGCGCCTGACCCATCTCGTCTAGGTCAACGAATCAAGACGTGAAATCGAGGGAACAACAGAGTCGCTTCCAAGTCTAGTCGCCCGTGGGCGACTAGAAATGAAACAACTAGCCGACTAGACTCGTGAAGAAGTCTAGTCGCCCATGGGTGACTAGACATACACTATGTTTAGTCGCCTTATATACCTGGTTATTTACAAGTTTAAGACTATCATTTGGAACTTATTTGGAGTCTACTATATATGTCTAGACTGTATTTTAGAGTCTTTTCAGGTCAAGGTACGTGTTGGAGCATTATGGAGATAATGGAGCTTGTTAGAGCATTCATAGAAGATATCCACTAGCTGTTCATGATCAGCTAAGTCAGAGTCGAAGTCAAGGATGACCATCGATCGACGGTGCATACGTGCCGTCGATCGACAGTGTACTCACATAAGTATTTGCCAACTTCAAGCCCAAGTCAAGAAAAATTACGAGAAAATCCTTGAACGAGTTTTGACATAGTTTATAAAGGTCCTGCCATTGTTTAGGCTGAGGGACACATATTTCATATTACACAAAGTGTTATCTACAGCTTTTCAGTTTTCTTAGTAGTTTTCGGAGAAAATTTGAACTCATTCAAAGCTTTGTATTGGAACCCCATTATTTATTCTATGCATTATATTATTTAGTGTATCATGCTTTCTATGATTATGTCTGAGTAATTCTCTTGTTAGATTTAGGGTTTATTATGATATTGATGAATTAGCCCCAAAATATGATTGCTAGGATGAAGAGATATCAATCTTTGGAATTGTGTTTAATTCTTGTGTTCTAGAGTCGCTAACTAGAAACCTGAACTTAGTACATGGATAACGACGAGAGTAGGTTCTATGTGAT